>JADRCD010193615.1:0-21945 GCA_019843815.1 Montemys delectorum
CTATTTAAATATCTTCCAGTTATGGTTGGATAAAAAAAAATACCCCATTGATATATTCGTTCAGCCTTTTGGCTCACCTTTAAAGGGGTTTTTAAACATGCCACTACAAAGTTATAACTTCACAGGAGCTTTGAAGTGTGAGCAGAACCAACTGGCAGGTTGAAAACAAGCTTAGTGACCAAGGTCAGTAGCTCATCAGAGAGACAAGTGTTTGTTATTATGACATAAAGATGTTTGAAAAGGTGGTTATCAATTACGGTACTCAGGACAGCAGCATTTGGAAAGGTAGAGACCAAATGAGTTCAGAAATCAAAGAGCCATTACAAGCAAACGGGGTCATTGCTGGCATGCTCTTACTTCTCTCTAGAGGACTTGACTTCTATCATATGAGTCCACCTCTTTCTAGTTCTGGGAGGCTTGGATGCCTCTAGTGAAATGCCAAGATAAATGAGAATTTAATAGCTTTCTACCTGCAGCACCTGTGCAGATAAACTGGACAAGGTTTCATATAAGTTGAAGAACCTCAGTGTGTTATAGAGGAACAGCTGGTCCAGTCAGTGCTCATTTGCTGAATGGATTTTGTAATCCCAACTTGGTGTGGAAATGAATCTCCACACCCAGGGCATCATGTAAAAATCATCTGTCATCTAAACAGCCCCAGGGGACATGTGATGTCTTGGCTATGGCAAATGACAATAAAGGCTGCCACCTGACAGAGCAATACTGCTAGCCAACATGTATTTTCTGAAGTGACACAATGGCCTCCATTGCTACCACATCTGGCACAGTACCAGAGTCATTTACCCAACATAAAACTTGGAATAAAATGAATACTTGGTTGGTTGTGATATATTTTGGTTTTGTTCCACCAATAGGTCCTTAAGCATCATGTTATTTGTTGAGAATATATATTCTAGATCATTGTTCTATTCTTTCTTCGATGTCTGTAAGTGTGGTCCAGAGAAAGAATAAAGCAAGCAAGAAAGACAGATTGTGTTTAAGAAGAGAATTAGAAACTTTGTAACAACCCACCTACATGCTCTGTCCTTTCTTCTTTTAACAATTATCACAGAGGATTCAAATGCATGTTGCCAAATGAAATATTTTTTACATAAATATGTTTGTAAATATTTACCTAAATATCATCATCATCTCCCCCACTACCTCCACCACCACCACCACCACCACCATCATCATAATTTTAACTGAGCTCTTTTCCAAGATGTACTCTTTTACAACTCTGTTAATTTAGACTCACTAGTTATCATTGACTTAGACCCCCACAAAAGATCTGAGTCAGCACTTCCAAGGAAAAGCAAGATGACTGCATATATACAGCCCATGTTCACACTTGCTCTGTGCAGCTAATAAACCACACATCTCAAACCCATATAGAGATTACCTCTATATTCCATTCCACCTGACTTCACACTGCCTTACTCCTCTTGGCTTTGTCTTCCATTTTTAGATCCTTTCCCATCCTTTGAACTTCTCCCTTGAGCTAACCTTTCTAGGCCCTTCTTAAGTGTCTATGATGGAATTTCGTATTTCACAGTAGGACAAAATTAGATGCAAAATGCCATCAGAATTTTGGTTTATGAGTGCCCATCCCTCAATAGGACAATGGGAGTCAATATTGGCTCCACTTTCACCAAGGCTCAGGGATCACTGCAGAAAAGGATGCAGCAGGAAAAGGATGGGAGGATTGCTGTGAAATGCTGCCTTATGGATGTGACAAGGCAACTGTAATCATGGGCTCACAGTGGCTGTGGTTACCTTTAAGAAAACCTATGGGAGATCAAGCCAGCCAAAGTTCTGGCATTAATGGGTAGGAGAGCTCCAGGTCCCACATGTATTGAGTAGATATTGACAATGAATAGTTGCTGGGGGTGGAGAATCATTTCATATAGACCACTGGTAGATTTCCTATGCCCTAGTATGTGGTTACTCACCCATGCACAGTGATCAGAACTAATAGGATTGAGTGAGTTTTCAAAAAGAAAAATATATAAATTTGGGGGAGTAGTTTTGGAGGAACATGAGGATGTGGAAGGGGGAACACATTGGTAGATGTGGTCATATTTCATTGTGTACATATATGAAATTCTCAAATTTAGAGTAAAATGAGAAAATTAAGCCAAGGTTAGAATATTTTTTTAAAGTTAATGTCTGAGAAAAAGTAATTTTCTAAATGATGGTTATTTAAAATAGTGATATTAAAAGAATATACATTTTTGGTACAAAGCAGGTGACGTGTAGTTTTTCTATGTTGTCACTGAAATTTGCAAGCTAACTTGATTAGTACTTGAAAATCAACACAGCATAATGATCTCAAAACTATGGTGAGATTACCATGGATACCTTTACAGTGCATACCAGTGGCTATAAGTCTGACCTGTGCTAGCCATGAACTCATTATTACTATCTTTATACTTTACTTTTTAATTAATACTCAAGCATTGGGCATGGATTAGGAACAAAGTAGAATAAATAAGAAATTATGTCTAACTACTGTTCTCAGATAACCAGTAGTTCCCACTTGAATGAGATGGAGTTTATTTAATGCCAAGTTCAATAACAGTGCTCTGGTCAGGAGCTTCAATGTTACGCTCTACTTACTGTAGTTCATTAGGTTCCTTGACTTCAGCATAGAACCTGAGCTCTGCCACGGAATCACTGTACCATTAGCTTACAATGGCTCAAATCCCTTTGACAATGCCTTATTCTTATTTACTTTTTGCTTTGCTTCCATTTTATAAAGTGGCAATCGTTCAAACCAAATCTGCAGGTGGCCATCTTCATTTTAGACCGGGACTCGTTTACTGTTTACCATCAGGCTACATTTCTGGAAATTGTAAAATTTCTGAGAATCGTTTCAAATGCTGCATATGACTAATTCAGTGCAAATGTTTAATTTTTAATGTATATTTTAGTTCCTTAAGACTATACTATAGTTTCCAACACATATGTATTTTTATAAGTATCCAACATGTTTGATTAATATCCTTCCAAGATACTTTGTGGTTACTGCAAAAATTACTATGTATCTCAGTCCAAAGCTCCTTCTGAAAATCTATGTACCTGAATCAGTGATCAAAAAGATTTATTTAATTTTTGATGTTATCTTATATGAATAGCTGTTTCACATCCATGCATGTGTGTGTACCATGTATACATCCTTGCCTGAGGAGGCCAGAAGAGGGAGTCTGATTCCTTGGAACTAAAGTTACAGGTGGTTGTTAGCTAATACATGGGTCCTGGGAATTGAACTTGCATCTTTCAAAAAAAAAATGGTGGTCTTGAATGCCGAACCATTTTTCCAATCCCTAAAAATGCCGTTTATTAATGTGGGGTATGCTTTAATTTTCTCTTTTTTGTGTTAAATGTCAGTGACTGACTTTCTCATTTCTAAAGATTTGTAAGCAAGTTCTCATATATATGAAGGAGCCAATCATTGTCTACCTGCTAAGTGATTCACGTGGCTATTCTGTAACCTAGGAGATGGACATAGTAGTGACAATAATGATACACAGAGCTTTTAGAGCCTGGCTGTAAGGACTGCTGGCTTTAACATAGATATAGATATACACATACATACACATACACTTGGGTATATGTAAGATGTCTTGGAAAAATAATGTGATAAGCAACTAGTTTTGAGGAGAAAATAAACACTAATTTTAATCTTAGCTCATATATAATATTGATTTGAACCTGTCTGCTAAATGGAGTAATTTACTCTTTGTATAAGCAAAGACAGGACTCCAGGAAACACATTCAACTCATTATTAACAACACTGAAACTTTCTTTTCATTTCTGTAATTTCCAGGCATTCTGTCACACAGTGTGCAACATATTCTTCACATGCAACTCCTCATCTATTGAGTAGCATTAAGTATATAAAAGACACAGCAGTGAGACTGCTCAATGGGTAAAATGTGTGTGCTGTACAACAATTCACCAGGGCCCACGATGCAACTTTGCCTACACTGTTTGGAATTCTGATTTATTTCAAGGAGTGCTAGCTGTGATTCTATATAATAATGTATTTCTCAGTACTTAACAAGTGTCAGGTAAAGTTAAAAAAAACATAGAGACAGAAATATACCAACGATTCCCAATACAAATCAAATAAAAGAAAAACAGTGGCTCAAAGACAGCTGGATGCATATCATGTTATCTGTGCACATGGCCTTTGACTTAGAATAGTGGGACTTATGACTTGCTGACTTTAACCTGGTACAAAAGCAATGTGCACTTGGCAATAACAGATAGACTTCAGAATTTGAGTTTTGTGTTTTAAGTATTTCCCCAGGCTCATACGCATTGATGTTCCCTGGAAACAGTGGGCAGCTGAAGAGAACCATAGATCTGTCCTTCATACAGAATTCAAGACAGACATTCTTCTGAGTATACTAAGTTGTTTACCTATGATTTTTGGTATCATATAATACAGAGTCTTGGTATGTTGCTCAGGGTGGCTTTGAATTTTTGAAACATCTGTCTTACCCTCTGGAGTACTGGGATTATTGGTGCATACCACCATAGGTCCACCTTAAATATTTCTGACTTAAAATGCATTCAGAAAGATAGTTTTACCAGAATATAATTCCATTGTAAATCAAAAATTATCTCCATAGGATGAGAATCATTTTAGAGGGTAGTGGCATTCTTAGTGGGAGCCTTTCTGGGTAGATTCTATGGTCTGCTGCTCTCAGAATTCCATCTAGGAAGTTAGGTACTCATTTCTCCTAATTGCAGTGTGCATTTGCTGCTGGAAATTCAAAAATAACTATTATCTACAGTGTATATCCCAAGTCAAAGGAAGCCACCTGCTACAGACTTAGACCTTTTTCTGTGGTCATCTCAAAGGCGAGGGGCTCCAAAGTTCTACCCACCGAGCTAAACTGTGAATGGTTTCACTAGTGTTAGATTGCACATAGGATTAATAGAACCTCTAATGCAATTCCATATCAACTTAAATTTCACTTTGCACAACTGTGATTCCTCTGCCCTAGTGTATGTTATGGTCCTAGGAGTCTGTTCTTTACTCCATCTTTGAGTCTACTTTCTAGAAAAACCCACATATGTATGACATGTGAGTTTTGTAATAAGGAGTCAAAACTTAGCAGCCTTTATAGTGGTTTCTGAAGACCATGGGCAGTATGGAAAACAGCAGTGGATGAGGGCATACAAAGTACCAGTGGTTAAGCTTTTACCAGTTTGAAGCAGAGAGACTATGGCATCTTTAGAGGAATCTAAGGGTTAAATAAATGGTTTTGAGGAAGGGCATAAGAACTGCAGAAGTGAGTGTATATTTTAGGAGTTAGAGAAACTGTGGAGATGAACAGTGGAAGGATGTAGGTGAATAATTACCCTTTTGAGGCCAAATATAAAAGAGAAGGCTTTTATGGTGCTGCACAGAGACTTTACTTTTTAGAGTTGTACTGTTAGATCATGTTAATTCATATAGTAACAGAGTCCTCAAGAAGGTTGGAACTTTGGCTAGACACAGATTAAGGTCTAATGTGGCACACTATGATGTGTAATAGGACAGCTTTTATCTATACATTGACAAATTTTGGATCTAGATTGGGTAGATGACTGAAAGGGTGATGTGCAAATGTGAAGACTGGAGTCTGGGTCCTCAGAAGATGTGTAACAGCTGTGTGTGCAGGACAGTGGGATCAGCATGAGAGCCTGCTTGTAACCCTACTATCAAGGAAGGAAAGACAGGGATTCTCAAGGCAAGATGACTAGCTAGACTAGCAGAATGGGGATCTGCCTTCAACTGAGCTACCATGTTTCAGCACACAAGGTGGAACATCATCAACGGAGATACTTTACGTCAGCTTTGGCCTCCATATGCACACACACACACACACACACACACACACACACACACACATACACATCAAAATGTGTATAAGCATGGACACACTCCACATGTACCCCCTAGGCAAAAATGAACCTTGAATCCCAAAATTTTCTTCAACCATTTGGGGGAACACAAACAGCCTTTACATCCATGGTAATGAGTAGTATTCTATCTCATTTTAAACATGAAATTAGTATATATTTGGCTTTTAAGAGTGATACTTTCATTTCATGATTTATGTCATAAATATGGTCCTACAATGATGAGGAGAGACTATGCTGAGGTTGAGGAGATTACCTCAGAGTACATGGGGTCTTGACACAAATTACTGACCCAGCCCAGACTCATGCCCAGAAATGTTGCTTATCAAAACTGGAAAGGATATCATGGAAAGGTTTTGTCTGGTCAACCATTCTTAGGGGACCAGAAAGAATTACTTGTCATCTGTCTGAATTCACTGCTAGGAAGCCTGATATCTGAATATATAAAATCTGAATTTTCTTTGTATATTTCTCTTGCTTCTACCTTTGTATTTTTTAATCTATATTTAATTCTGATTATATGATCACACTTCTTCTCAATGATTATGCAGTATGGTTTTAATTAGATATTTTATATGGAGCAAAATCTACCATTAATATTGCATAATATAATAAAGAGTATGCATTCAGTAGCTGGCTTATAATATTAATATCTTAAGCAGTAAAATGTAAAAGTAACAGAAAATTATATCATTAATATAGTTGTCTTTACCACCCTGAGACCTAGAAATAGTTTTCCCAAAGTGTAACATTGCTTTCTAAATATTTCACATGCAAATATAATCTTAAACATCCAGAAGAAAGCAGATTAAAGTAAAAACAATAGATTATAGTTTACAGGAAGAAAGTTGTCATTTTGGACCAGAGTTCTGTCAAAGGGACAAAATTTATGTGAAAAGTTAATATCATTTATTAGTGACACTTAATTAAATAAAAAGCATATGGGATAATGAGGCAAGAAAATACTAATTCTGTCCAATTCTACAACTTCCTTAAAACCAAATATTTAGACTCTCATTTACTTTAGTCTAAGAACTAATTGATGACAGCATTTTCAAAATATATTAATGTCTTCAGAAGCTGGAAACAACCCAGATGTCCCTCAACAGAGGATGGGATACAGAAACTGTGGTATAATGGAGTACTACTTACCTATTAAAAATAATGAATTTATGAAATTCTTAGGGAAATGGATGGATCTGGAGAATATCATCCTGAATGAGGTAACCCAATCACAAAAGAACACACATGGTATGCACTCTTTGATAAGTGGATATTAGGCCAGAAACTCAGAATACCCAAGATACAATCCACAAACCACAAGAAACTCAAGAAGAAGGAAGATCAAAGTGTGGATATTTCATTTCTTCTACCCATGGAAGGAGTTGCAGAGACAAACTATGGAGCAGAGACTGAAGAAGGACAATCCAGAGACTGCTCTACCTGGGAATCCTTCCCATATTCAATCATCAAATCCAGACACTATTGTGGATATCAGCAAGTGCTGGCTGGCAGGAGCCTGATATAGCTCTCTCCTGAGAGGCTCTGACAGTGCTTGACTAATAAAGAAGTAGAGTTTTACACCCATTCATTGGACTGAGCATAGGGTCCCCAATGAAAGAGCTAGAGAAAGGACCCAAGGAGCTGAAGGGTTTGCTGCCCCTTAGGATGGACAACAATATGAACTAACTAGTACCCTCAGAACTCCAAGGCACTAAAACTCTAACCAAAGAGTACACATGGTGGGACTCTTGGCTCCAGCAGCATTCATATAGCAGAGGATGTCCAAGTCAGTCACCAATGGGAGGAGAGTCCCTTGGTCCTGATAAGGTTCTATGCCCCAGTGTAGAGAAATGCCAGGGCAGTAAGCAGGAGAGGGTGGGGGTAGTGAGCAGGGGGAGTGGGGAGAGAATAGGGGTTTGTATTTGTTTTTGTTTATTTTATTTTATTTTTCGGAGGGGAACCTGGGAAAGGTGATATTGTATGGCATGTAAATAAAGAAAATATCTAATAAAAAATTTAAATATCATTCAAGAATTTAAGATGTTTCTATTTTTGATGCTTTCATTATTCATTACTTAAAATTATTACTCTACCTCTGGAAGGTAAATTTGTGTTTTAATCTATATGTCCAAAAGTGAGGACATAATCATTATCTCTAGTATTTAATTCTCCTTAGTTTGATGATTTTGTTTGTGTGAGAACCTAGATATTAATATAGAAAATTAGAAGCAGGTTTCACACTTTGGAAGCTTTGCATATTTTACTTGAGTTGGTTAAACTTTATAAATTTTATATTATAAAATATAAATTTACACACTCATGACTTTGAAATTTTAGTATGAATACTTTGGCATAAAGTGGGTTATGCTAATGTGTCACTATTCACGGGACTGTTCGATAGCTAATTATGAACTTTGAAACAAATATATTTAATATTGTTTAGCTAATTGTAATTTTAACTTTTATCTGTCTCAATATCTCATACTCTCTATAGACTGTCATGAAACCAGGAAAACATTTCATTCATTTCAAAGTAATCATTATTTATCATTCTGGTTTACAAAGTAAGCATAAATTATGCTGATAATGATTAAAATCTTGCTGATAATGGCAAATAAATTTGTTGCAGCTTTTAATATTTTTTTTTTCTGAAAGGAAATTATGTCTCTAATGACTCAACATTCTGGCTGTAGTTCTTTCCTTAGGGCAACTTAGATTTAAATGATTAATTTTCATTTGTTCTGTTTGTGTGAGACGGGAAAAATCAAAATACTGATTGACAGCCTTTTCTGTAATTTTATTTCCACTTTGTGCTGACTCAGCTTTCTTTCACCCAATTAAAATATCTACACTGGCTGTAGTAAAAAAAAGTTTGTCTCTAAAATTTAACTCCTGTGTATTATTCTCCTTCCTCCCCTTCCTCCATGGCCATTATCAGTCATTAATAATTAGAATTATTATTCTAGCCAGTATCATTCATTCAACAACTAATATCTGCTAGGTAGGTGATTGGCTCCAGGCCTAAATCTTACATGTGATATTTCAGGTCTGCCTATGGCAGCCACCAGAATTTGCCTGGCAGGCTTCAAGTGGAATCTTTCTTCCCCACAGAGATCTCATCAACACTCTGCATTAAAGCTTTCTGGAGACAGTTGCAAAGTCAGTCCTTGGGCTGTGAGTGCATCTCTATTCCAAATCCAGGTACCACTGCATATGGTTGCTGGTCTCCTATGTAGAGGCTATAGTACTTCTAAAAAGACTCCTCTATAAGTGAATTTGCTTATTCACTTTTTCTACTTGGACTCAGTCATTTCTAGTCTTCCCCATCCTCATTACTTCGTCGTTTTTCCTTTGTGGGTACACATTCAGGCCTCTTGGCAAGAGTCCTCCTTCTTTCTCATCTGTGCGTTTACATCTGATCCTTTCCTGGGAGTTTCCCCTGGAAGATTCTGGAATCCTGGGACATAGTAAAACTTTTTGCTGCTTGCTTATTTATACTGTTCCTTTAAGGAAAAAAAAAAAGAATCCTAATCTCTTTGATTTTTGGCTTCTTGTCTTTGATGAGGATCAAGCTTGGTGACCACTGAGACAGCCTTAACCCATGATAGCACCTTAAACAGTTAAACAGTCTTGAGGCCCATCTGATGGAAAATACCTAAGTCAGAATTGGATTCTCAGTGCCACCAGGCCAGGCATTTTGGCAATGTGTAAGGGGAAAGGATATCAGGAATACTGCCATCACAGGGTTAGTTAACTTTGTTTGGGGTGTATCCATTTCTGCTACTATATACTCAACTTGGGCTGTAAACGTTTACCACAAATAATTCTGTTGATCTCAGAAATGCCTGAATATGAGTAGAATTTGGTACATAAAATTCCCAGAGGTATTTTTGTTGTTGTTGTTGTTGTTTGGTTGTTTTGAGATTTTCTAGGGAATTTTTGGGGAAGACATATTTTTCTGGAGTTCTTTGTTTAGCATAAGCATAAGCCTGTATATACAAATTTGTGACTGGTTCTAGGAACAACTGCCATGTACTATGAAAGGTTATATATACTTTATATAATCATTTCAGTAAATATGGATGACAGTATTATAGAACACTGGCTTTTATTGTGGTTTCTCCAGATTGCCTTTGCACATTGCAAGGATGACAGAGATAATATAACATCCGTAATTACATAGATTCCAAATGAATTCTAGTTGAATTCTAAGTCCCATCATTCCCCCAAATGTCATGCCACACATAAATAAAATGGGCTATGCAGAAAATGAAAATTTCTTTGTATATTTGCTTGATAGCAGATTCAGATATTTTTTGGCAATTTTTATTTATTTATTTAAGTTTCATTGCATTATGATGAGAAAAGATACATGATTTCAATTTATCTGAATTTGTTAACATTTAAAAACATATTTTAAGTAAATAAAATTAAATCACAATCTTGTTTTTGTTTTGTACCCCAACTCCTCCAGAGACCCCCTCTTCAATACCTACAATATCTGTTTTTGTCATATTCTTTAAAATTTATAAAACATTATAACAATAAAAATGAGTATTATAAAAGTTATTTGATATAAAACAACAATCAATTTAACAGTCTTATATAGATGCTTGTCTACAGCAATACTGAAAATACATATGTTTTTCTCAATATAATTGTAAATAACTCCAATCATATTAACTGTATTTTTAAAATAATACATGACTACTAGTATTTTTTTAAATGAACATAAATATATAAAGTCTTTTTGTCTGTTTGCTTGTTTTGTATTTAGTAGAGCTTAAAATCTTGGCTCTTACTGTGGTACAAGCCCAAATTAGGAACAATTTTTAGACATTGGATTTCATTGTAATAAGGCTGTACTTCAATGACCCTCAAATCACCGAAGGATTTTACCTCCATAGTAGCTAAGCTGAGAGTTGACAGTTCTGCTGCTCCAAGGAATGAATTGTAGGCACGATTTTTGGATACAGACTTCCTGCTATGGTCAAAACTATTTGACTTGAGTGAGTGACTTTATTCTCAGCCCAGAGAATAGGTTACTTTCATTTAAGAAATGGTGTGTATATTAAGATAGTCTATCCATAAAGTCATTCACCAACTGTTTCAATGAACAATGGTTCTGCTTGGAGGGTGGCACAGACATTAGGTGTGGGTAAGAATCTGGTTCATTGTCTGTGATAATTTGGAAAAGCATTCATCTCAGAGAAAGAGTAACTTGTAAAGTCCTCTTCTTCAAACTTGACACAAGAGCTACAAATGTCAAGCAAAGCATTCAGTCTCACTCTTTGTTGTTCTCTTTCCTACAAGCCACCTCCCAAGTTAATTGTCTATGTCTCCCTTGGGTATATAAATACTTTTGAAATATATAAGCTGTTCTGTTTTACACTATAACCATAGTATAGCGTAAAAACATGAAATAAACAATACTACTAATAGAGAGGCTGAGATAGGAGAAGCAAGATTTCAAGATCCTTATGTTGTACACAGCAAGACACTGTCACAAACAAAGAGGCTGAAAGTGTATATAGATTGTACAATATTGGACCTATTTCTCCAATTACCAAATTAGAGAGACCATTGGATGACAGTCAATAAATTTCTAATTCCTCATATTTTTGGATTTCAATCAATTAGGATATGTTGGTAATATTAATTTTCATATCAAGATATTAAGAAAAGGTAATTGTCACTTCCTCTTGTTTTTGTTGTAAGAGGTGGAATTAGATTAGTGTGGATTTGTTGAAAGGTTACTTTCTTGCTTCTTCTAGGGTGTAGTTTTGCTCCTTATGTTGATGTTTTCCATCTATTATCCTTTGTAGGGCAGGATTTGTGGAAAGATACTGTGTAAATTTTGTTTTGTCATAAAATATCTTGTTTTCTCCATCTATGGTAATTGAGAGTTTTGCTGGGTATAGTAGCTTGGGCTGGCATTTGTGTTCTTGTAGGGTCTGTATGATATCTGTCCAGGATCTTCTAGCTTTCATAGTCTCTGGGGAGAAGTCTGGTGTAATTCTGATAGGTCTGCCTTTATATGTTACTTGCCTCTTTTCCCTTACTGCTTGTACTGGCTGGTTTTGTGTGTCAACTTGACACAAGCTGGAGTTATCACAGAGAAAGGACATTCAGTTGGGAAAGTGCCTCCATGAGATCCAGCTGTGGGGCATTTTCTCAATTAGTGATCAAAGGGGTGGTGCCATCCCTAGGCTGGAAGTCTTGGGTTCTGTAAGAGAGCAGGCTGAGCAAGCCAGGGGAAGCAAGCCAGTAAGAAACATTCCTCCATGGCCTCTGCATCAACTCCTGCTTCCTGACCTGCTTGAGTTCCAGTCCTGACTTCCTCTGGTGATAAATAGCAATGTAGAAGTAAGCCAAATAAACCATTTCCTCCCCAACTTACTTCTTAGTCATAATGTTTGTGCAAGAATAAAAACCCTGACTAAGACACTGCTTTTAAAATTCTTTCTTTGTTTAGTGCATTTGGTGTTTTTATTATTATGTGTCGGGAGGAATTTCTTTTCTGGTCCAGTCTATTTGGAGTTCTGTAAGCTTCTTGTATGTTCATGGGCATCTCTTTCTTTAGGTTAGGGATGTTTTCTTCTACAATTTTGTTAAAGAAACTTATTGGCCCATTACCTTGGGAGTCTTCACTCTCTTCTATACCTATTATCCTTAGGTTTGGTCTTCTCATTGTATCCTGGATTTCCTGGATGTTTTGGGTTATGAGCTTTTTGCTTTTTGCATTTTCTTTGACTGTTGTGTCAATGTTTCTATGGTGTCTTCTGCCCCTGAGCTTCTCTCTTCTATCTCTTGTATTCTGTTGTTGATGCTTGCATCTATGACTCCCGATTCATTTCCTAGGTTTTGTATCTCCAGGGTTGTCTCTCTTTCTGATTTCTTTATTGTTTCTATTTCCATTTTTAGATTCTGGATGATTTTGCTCATTTCCTTCACCTGTTTGATTGTGTCTTCCTGTAGTTCTTTAAGGGATTTTTGTGTTTCCTCTTTAAGAGCTTCAAACTCTTTACCTGTGTTCTCCTGTATTTCTTTGAGGGTGCTATTTATATATTTTTTAAGGTCCCGTATCATCATCATGATTTTAGATCTGAATCTTGCGTTTCTGGCATGATGGTGTGTCCAGGACTTGCTATGGTGGGAGAATTGGATTCTGATGATGCCAAGTAACCTTGGTTTGTGTTGTTTATTTTCTTATGCTTGACTGCCCCCCCAGCCATCTGGTTATCTCTAGTGCTACCTGCCCTTGCTAATTCTGACTGGAGTCAGTCCTTCCTGTGATCCTGGTTATATCAGAACTCCTCAGAGTCAGGCAGTCTCTGTGATCCTGTGATTCTGGGATCCTGTAACCCTGGGCTTATTAGAGCACCTGGGAGTGCAGCAGCTTCCTCTGGCTGTTGTGGGACTGGCTGTGGAGCCTGGGCCAAGGTCTGCTCAGGATACTAGCCCAGAGAGACCAGAAGGAACCCGAGCCACTCTGCTGGCAGAGTTCCTGTGTGCCTGGTCCTGCAGATCCCAGTTACTTCCGGTGTTGGGACAGATGTTGGGTCCTCCTCACCTCTGATCCTGAGAGTGTCAGAGCGCCTGGGAGTGGAGCTTCCTCTGGGTGTTGTGGGACTGGCTGCAGAGCTTGAGCCCAAGGTCTGCTCAGGACACCAGCCTAGGGCCAGTCTGCCATCTTTCATTCAGTTCTCTTTGTTACAAGCAAAACCAGGTAGATAGGTAAAGCATAACCCCTCCCCCAAGTTGGTCAGCAACTTGGCCCAATCAGCAACTTCCTCTTCAGTCTGTGGAGGTGGGACTTCTGGAATAACTCCCAGTTGGAGAGAGGTGTGTCAGTTAGCAGGAGGTGGGCAGAGAGGCGTGGTTATCTGTGGCAAGGCGGGGTCTGAGGAATCAACCCTTAGCTGAAGGAGGATCACAGAGAATGGCATCCTAGGCATGAGCAATTGAGTTCAGGTGCAACACAACCATGCCTATGGGCAGCCCTAACCTAATCCAAAGTGTCGACCCAAGATCACACATTTTTCCTTGTTACAAGTTCAACCAGATTGTGAAAGTTTGTTGGAATTGTAGTAAGAGTGAGGACCCATAGATTCTGTTGGTTAAGACCTTGTGATTGGAAGGCTAGTACAGAGTATGATGAACCTATTGGTTAAATATATAAGCCCACCTAATAAGTTATACTGGTGCCCATTTTTTTGTTTTTTAATGAGACAGAGTGACTCTCAAAAATCCATCCTGGCCTTGAACTCCCTATGTAACCAAGACTGATCTTAACTCTTCCTGCCTTCACCTTCCAATGGCTGGGATTACAGGCATTCCCTGACATGTACAGTTTGTGGAGAGCTAATGATAGAATGCAGGGCCCAGTACCTTTTAGGCAAGTACTTTCCTAACTGAGCTACACCCCCAATCCTGATCTCCATTTTTATTATGACAAAAAGGAATGAATTGGACCTCGAAATATCAAATCCATATTTTTTACAAAAAAGGTTGATTTTTCTCTGCTTTTTGAGACACATTTTTCCTTTGCCAGTAAGGTTCTTATATCTCTTTTATTATGATATAACAGTATAACTATTCAGGTCAAATTCCTCATATCTTATATGACATAAATCCAAGAATTTTACATGAGAGCATTGTACTAAGCGAACCAAGTCAGGTATATGAGGTGAAATGTGGAGTGTTCTAACTCCTACACAGAAACTAAAACACTAAGGTCCCAGCAGAGAGTACAGCAGTGCTCAGTAGAGGCTGAGGGTATAGGTGACACTCAGGGCTGAAGGAATTAATTGTTGTGCTCTATATCACCATAGGGTAACTATAGTCTACAATGATCTAGGATCTATTTCAAAATAAGCATAATAGAAAACTTTGAATCTCCATAACAGAGTAATGATTAATTTTGAGAATGTGGAAATGTTACCCTGATTTGATCATTACATGTACATATATTCAATTACCATACTGTGCCCAGGAATTGTGAAAGCAAAAGTGAAAATACAAAAGACTAAGATTGTTCTATAAAGGATGCTGGAGATTTTAAAAGTCACCTCTTTCCCTCTTCTTCTCTGTCTCCATCTCCTTCTCCCTCTCCTCCTCTTCCCCTCCCCCCCCGTGTATACTCATATACTCCGTGTGTGTGTGTGTGTGTGTGTGTGTGTGTGTGTGTGTGTGTGTATTTGTATGGTTGAATGCATGCAGAGGCCAGAGGCAGCCTTAGGCATCATTCCTTGGGGATTATCCACTTTAAAAAAAATTGAGACAAGGTCTCCTGTTGGCCTGGAACTCACCAAATAGGCTTCACTGCCTAGCTATTGAACCCCAGGGATCCATCTGACTTTGCTTCACAGTGCTGTGAGCATGTCCTGTGCTGTGTTTACTTGACAAGGGCTTCACCTACTGAATGATCTTCTTAGTCAACACTGACATTCTTTACATGCATTCATTTGGTTTAATTTTGTGTCATTTATACTTGATTGCATTGTTGAAAGCCATCAAATAAATGCTGCCAATTATCTTTAGAGAACATTCAAATGGTAATAAAGGCAGACTTAAGGATCGCACAGAGTACTTGTGTTATTTTTAGAGCAAACTTGACAGTGAAAGGAAATCAAATGATGAACTATTCTCTCTGTCTCTGACTGTCTCTTTCTCCCCCACCTCTCTCTAATAAAAAAACATTCTATTTAGAAGTGGTAGGAATTTCGAGGGAGTCATGAATTTGTTACGAAGTTTTTCAAAATGTCACTTAAGATCACAAGCAACAGAAGGAACAAACATGAAAGTATGAGTCTGTGTTGGGGGATCCGGCATTAAAAACACATACTCCTAGGAGACATGTGAGTAGCTTTGTTTCCAAGATAAATATGAACTTACTTGGATAAGCCTTAATTAGAAATATTTAATGTAGTCCAGTTGGGTAGGATCAGTTTCTCCAATAAATAGTTGTAATAGTAGGCGTCAGGTTGACTGTGGCTATGGGCTGGGGGCACATGGAGTATGTGAGCCAAACAGAGCATGACTTTGTGAAGAGGGGGCTTGTGCTGGTCAGTTTTCTGTAAACTTGAAACAAACTACGGTAGTTTGGGAAGAAGGAGCATCAAGTTAGAAAACCATTCCATCAGATTAGGGCATTTTCTTGATTAGTGATTGACATGGGAGGACCCTGCCTACTGAGTGGTGTCAGTTTGGGGAGCATGGGCCTGTGTAGTGTAAGAAAGGAGGATGAGCAGCCTATGGATCAGGGTTCCTCTGTGTGCAGAGGAAGTCAGTAAGCAGCATTCCTCCATGGTCTCTACTCCAAGTCCAGCCTCCTGGTTCATGTCCTGCTTGAGTTCTTGCCCTGACTTCCCTCCATGACGGGCTGTGATCTGGGATTTCTAAGTTGAGATAAATGCCTTCAGTTCCCAAGGTGCTTTCGGCCATGGTGTTTATCATAACAATATGAAATAAACTAGGATAGGCCTTGGCCATGGCAAAGGCTGCAAACCAAGAGGATTTGGTAAGGTAACTTGAAACATGTGGTCCTTCTATTTATGAGGTTTGACAAGGCATCTTTTGGGAGGATCTAAACATTTTCCTCACTTAAATCTATTCAATTAAAAAATAGTTTATGATTTATGAAGGGAAGAAGAATTTGATGAATCTGTATTATGATTCCTAGCACACTATTGCTCAACATAGAAAAGGCAACAGTTGCATCTAAACATAGAGAGCTTTGAATCACAGAACAAGCTTTTTGTGTGTATAACTTTACACATAGCTATGCTTTATGGGACAGTGAAAATACAGTGTTTCCAGATGGTGAAGCAGTCACAATGGAGGCATAAAGTGTAGGCAGCACAGTGACTAATCAGAACCTTGTCCAACAAGGAGTTCACTGGACAAAAAAGCAAGCTTCTTCCAACATATACAACAGAATGAGACAGACTATATGTGGAGAGAAAAAAAGAACAATCAAAAGTCATATGTACTCTTGGCAGGATGTATGAATTAATAAATTAATAGATTCCTCTGGGAAATGATCCTGGATTATTAGCTAAACCTTTCTATCCCAACAGGAATGTGGAACACATCCACCAAAGGACTTGCTAAATGTTCGCTCCTGTGGTGTTCATAATAATTACAAATAGAACTAGCTCAAATTTCTACCAGGAGAAGTGTGCAGAGCATTATAGTTTGACATGGTTTCAAGACAATGCTATTTAGAAATGACAGTGACATGAATAAAGCCTGCTTATGTGAATTGGTGTGGCAAATGTAATCCTTGGTAAAATAATCCAATAAAAACTTATTATGTATTAAGAGTCTATCTAAAGGAATGAGCAAGACAACTCAATGTATGATGTAAGTGAGAAGGGCTCTTAGTCCAGTGTTAACAGTGCTTTGGAAGCACTGTAATGAGCACTTGCCCCAGGCTGGTAAAATTGTTTCCTGGCTCAACTGCTTGTTTCATGGGAGGGTTTAGTTTGTGAAAGACTAATCAATGCAGTGCCTTATTTGTCCCCTTTTCTAATGAAAATGATTCTTCAAACAGCATTTTACTTAGAGTCTTTTGACTTCTGGCCTAGTATTAAATGAAATGCTAATACATTCCAATTAATACAATTTTAGGGGTTGATATATTAAAATATGCACAAACATTGATTAATTTTTAGTTTGTAGGAATAACAGAAATAAAAAATATGTTGGAAAGCTTTATATTAGAACATGATGAATATTTTACAATTCAACTCTACTTAAAGAATGGAAACTAACCATATTTTAAAAAATTTTGGGAGTGTTTGATGAGAAACACTTAATGTGTTCATTGTACATGTAATAATGGTGAGCTTTTAAAATAGTTATTACATTTCTTTTTTGCATATCTTGTCTGTATTTGCTTTATGAGAGTTTATTTTAATTAACAATAAAATAGCAACAATATTCAAAACTGTTTTCTAGGTAGTTGCAATAGTAATACATTGAAAATAACTTCTGGTTATTTTTTAATGGAAAAGGAAAGCAATTGCCATTGGCATCACTTTTGACTGATGGCTTATTAAACACAAAGAATACAGAATGTAATTTCTATTGCTGAACTGAAGTCTGTAGCCAGGTTTTACTCAATCATTCCTAATGCAGTTAGAAATAGTCACAGATACATTATTGTCAGAGACAATTGAGTCTCAAAATCAATCTTGTCCTTTAAAATTGTGAAAAGTTAGGTTCTGCATTCTGAACTCTTATTCTGAAAATGTCTTCTGTGATTGAAAACTTTTATGACTCAAATTAAAAACAAAACAATGAAAAACCAAGCTTGGAATTGAGAGGTAGTTCAGTGGTGAGGCCCTTGGGATGTTTTTTGCATCATAAAAATGAACAAAAACAAGGGCTATAATTGAGAAAAAACCCAGAGCCAAGCAAGGCAAACCCTGCTTTGAATTATTATTTGGTTACGAAAGACTCTCTAAGAGACGCCCAAAACAGTGTAGGTGATTGTTGCTGCCCTTGGCTCCCTCCCAGAATTTGAAGCTATGACCTTATTGCTGAAGATACCACATAGTTTGGATATAATGCTTAGAGGCATTTAGTCGGAACTTACCTGAAAGCTTGTCCTTGATGATGACCCCTCCTACCATGGGAAAGTGAGTGAATCAATAGTCCTCCTCACCTGTGAGGCCTACGAATCACAATGACTGGCCTAGCAAGATATACCAAATGTTACAAACGTGACATTGTTATCTCGGAGATAACTAACAACTATCTTGTTGGATTTAAGGCCTGATCAGAAGCAGGGTCTTCCTGCGTGGTACCACAAACCTAGACAAGTACCTGTTGTAGAGAAGTCCTAGACCCTAGAAGAGAATCTACTACTGTCATTATCCTAAGCCAATATAGTTTCAAACTGTATTACAAATAATTATTCTTATGCTGACAGTAAACGTACCTCTCACCCCTCACTTCAGAAGCTTCTTTTTATAGCCACAGCCTATTACAGGGATCCACAGTTAGTCAAAATGCAGATAAGAAGTGACTGTAGGAAACCCAGTTTCAGTTGACAGTCACATGTCAACCCCTATACCTAAGACTCAGAGGCATCATGGAGGTAGAAAGAATGAAAGACTCACAGGGTCAGTATGCCTGCTGCGAGAATCTTCTAGGCAGGATCATAACATGGCCATGGTTGGAAAATTGAGTGTAGTGAGAAAGAAACAACATTTGAAAGGTAGATGCCATGATGGGCATTCCAATGGCATGTCTACGGATGAGATGAGCAAAGTGGTCAGCAGAGGATGTGGTTACCATTGATGTTCCATTAGTGCAGAGGTTTCTGCCTGCCAAAAACAGTCTTCATGACATTGTAATCACTAGAATGCTTCTTTTCATCTTCATAGACAACTCAGAATTTTTGTTTTTATGGGACACAACATTTCAGAAGTTCTATAAACAGAAAGCAATCTGTATGAAGTTGAATTTTTTTTGTTTGTTTTTTAGATCCTATCTTGGTGTATATGACAGCTATGTACTTGTTCCAAACAAAGTGTTGTAGATAATATAGTAATAAGTATAATCTAAGTAGTCAGGCCTGATGAGAGATACCTGTAATGTAGTCTTGAGGTTATTTGGTAGCTCAGTTGGTGAAGAGGCACAGCTAATAAAAGTATTTAAATTTCTTGTTCATATCATATCAATTTGATGTAAAGTACTGACATTAACAAGACAACAAAACTCAATGCCAGTGTAAATAAAGCATGAGAAATATAGTGGCTAATCTTTGTTCTCAATGTAAGGACTATTTGAAATTAATGTAGCCAATAAGGTCAATACACAAGTGACAGACAGCTCATGCTGTTGAGGATGTGGAGTTAGGGGAACACTTATCCATTGCCTGTGTGAGTAAAAACTTATGCAGCTACTATGGAAATAATATAGTGGTTCACCACAAATCTGGGAATTGATCTACCTCAAGGCTCACCTATATCACTCTTGGTATATACTCAAAGGATGCTTCATCCTATCATGAGGACACTTGTTCAACCACATTAATTGTGATTCTATTCATAATAGCTACAAAGTAGAAAAAAACCTAATGTCCCTCAACCAAAGAACAGAAAAAGAAAACTAACACAATAAGATATTACTCAGCTGTTAAAGAATGACATTATGAAATTTGCAGGCAAACGGATGGAACTAGAAGAAATAATCCTGAGTGAGGTAACACAGAACCAGAAAGATAAATATTCTATGTATTTACTTATATGTGAATATTGGCCATTAAATAAATTTAACCAACCTACAATCCATAGATGCAGGGAGGTTATGTATAGACAGAAGGACTAGCAGGGACTCCTTGGGAGGGGAAATCAAATAGATTTTATGATGGGCTGGGGACAGGTGGGGATGGAAACTTGAGAATCAGGTGAGGAGGAGTAGAAGAAATAGGATGAGAGAGGGAATGTGGGGAGAGACAGCTGGTAATTAAGGGGTAATATGGAAACTTTCTAAGATAGATGAAGGTGATCCTAATGAGGTCTCCCAATAAGAGGGGGCACAGAGTCCCAACGGTCCATCTCTTGTGGCCAGATGAGTCTTCCAGTAGTGGTGCTTTGGTGTATTTAGTTGTTAGCCAAGGGGGGTCTCATGGAAATTCTAAACAAGCCAAGTTGTTGCCATGACAATGGGTTGCTCTCTGAAAACTGACAGTAGGGCCTGATTGTTGAGGACAACACCCACACAACTCATTGACAAAGTTGAGCTGGTGCCTCCTGGAGACTTCATCTACATTCTAGTGTCTTTGGTGTGGGAATGTTCTCTTCAGGTTACCAAAGGAGGACTCTAAACCCGAACTCAGTCACAAAACCTTTGATGTACAATATGTCTCTCTGCAAGAAATACTAGACTAACGATGGCATAGAACTTTTGCAAGTAGCCAGCCAATTCCTAACTTGACTTAAAGGTCACTCCATGAAAGGAAACCCATACTTAATACTTCTTTGGGGACCAAGAACCAGAGAGAATATAGCTAAGAGAGAGGCCTAGCATAAGACCAAACACCACCAGACTTAAAAAAAAAAACTTATCAATAAAATGACTTCTAATGATATCCTTCTATATGTATACGTGCCTTATTTAGTCATCATTAGAGAAGTTTTCTCCTGCAGCATACAGAAGCAGATGTAGAGACCCACAGCCAGACATTACACTCAGAACTCTTGGATCACACTGACCTAAATGGTATTCTCCACTAAATCCCTCCACTTAGAGTTCAGGGAATCCTGAGGAAGAGGAGGCAGAAAAAAATGTAAGAGCCAGAGGAGACAGAGGACACCAGGAGAACAAGGCAGCTAAGCAAGGCACATGTGAGCTCACAGAGACTGAAGCAGCAAGCACGAGGCTTACAAGGGTCGAAACCAGGTCCTCTGCATATATATTACAGTTATTAGTGTATTACTTTTAAGGGGCTCCTAACACATGTAGGAGTATGTAGGAGTTTTTCTGATTCTTGTGCCTACTTTTGAGGTTTATTTTTTCTGTTGGGTTTCTTTGTCCACCTTCCATGTGGTGATTTTGCTTTATCTTATTGTATTTTATTTTGCCATGTTTGCTTATTATCTCTTAGAAAACTGTTCTCTTCCAATGAGAAACAGAAAAGGAGTGTATCCAGAGAAGAGGGGAGCTGGAGTAGAAGGGAGATAAACTGTTATCAGGATGTATTTATAAGAAAGGAATCTATTTTCAATAAAAGAAAAGATGAAAGAAGAAAACCACATACAAAGTAGGCATTGCCCTTGTGTTGTTGATATGTCCTTTCATTCCAAGGAGCTGAACAACCCTAATTTAAATAGTCATCTTAATTGCTTTATATGCACTCCCAATAAATGTCTACTGAGATTGATTGTACCTTAAGAAGCTTAATGCAGCCAAATAAATGTGAAATATAAATTCTCTAAAATGTTAAACACTTGACAGAGATCTGCTTCTTCTTCTTCTTCTTCTTCTTCTGCTTCTTCTTCTTCTTC
>JADRCD010193616.1:0-25051 GCA_019843815.1 Montemys delectorum
TGTGTGTGTGTGTGTGTGTGTGTGTGTGTGTGTGTGTGTGTGCTCCTGAGCATCTTTCCTGAATCCAGAGCTCTTGGACGGGCAGGTGCAGAGCCACACCCACCCACCGGGAGCATAGAGTAGCTTTTAAATATTTGCCTCAGCATATACCCATTTGTTAGAGATATAAAAATGAGGCCAAGAGAGAGAATAAGAGAGCTTATCCAAATCACACAGCTCAACTCAGAAGGAGTGAGTAGCCCAGGGCCAGGCAGGCCTATTGTTTGTCTGGCCCTTTGGCTCAATCAACAGCTAACTGGTCATAAAAGCTCTCTGTGCCCCGACTATGCCTACAGTGAGATTAATGCTGACCTCCTGTCCTGGTCAAGGTGGGGTGGTGTCTGGGGACACATCAGGCACAGATGCCTAGGCCACCAGCCTATAACAGAAATGTTGGACGTTGAGTCTCTAGCAGGCTTCTCTGGGGATACGAATCATGTGTACAGTTGTGTTTTCGTTGCTAGGGGATACGGGGGCTCTGGAAGGAGAGCTCATCATCAACCCCAAGTGGCTTTCCTAGACTCATATTCTCCCCCTCCCCCCGGGGAAGCAGAATATCTTTCCTGTGCCTCTGCCATACTCAGGGGCTCAGGGAAGGCTCTGGGGCGGGAGTTCTGCCTCAGTTGAGTCCCAGCAGACAGGAAGTATTAGCAGTGGGGTCCAGAGCAGAAGGAGGCCAAGGACACAACAGGTGTGTATACAGCTCTCCAAAGAGGCTGAACACTGTCCACAATGGCTGCAGCCTCATGAGCCAGACCGCTCAGACAAAGCCTTATTCCTTATTCCATGGGCTAGACAGTCTAAGATAGGGTCCCATGTGATTGGCAAGGAACTTCTTTCGTGGCAAAAGGCAAACTGAGGGAATGGAAACTCAAATGGGGCTTAACTGACTTTTAAAACAAACTCATTTCCAGAATAAAGAAGGACTCTTACGTCATGGCCCAAGCCCTGCCCCCAGGCTCTGTTGTGTATAAGAGGGTGTACAAGTGAGCACACCTGTGAGTGTGTGTGAAGGCCAGACACTGAAGTCAACTAACTTCCACAATCACACTCCACCTTATATTTTGAGACACTGTCTCGCAGAACCTAGAGTTTGCTAATTTGGCTGGGCTACTGGTTGGATAAATCCCCTAGGGGCCGTCTCTGGCCTCTACCTACCGACACTGAGGTAACAGGCACCTGCCGTCCTGCCTGGCCTTGTCCATGGATTATGGGGAACTAACCCTCCCCTTCACCTCCTCTTCAGACAAACTTACTCATAAAACTCTTCCCCTCAACCCTGGTGCATTGGGGACTGTCTCTGAAACAGGAACTTTGGGGGAGATATTCAAACCATTGCAGGAGGTCAGTTTCATCCTTTTGGAATTTAGTTGCATTTAAAAGAAGGAGGAAGGAGAGGGAGAGAGGAGAATGAGAAGGAGGAGGAGGAGGAGGAGGAGGAGGAGGAGGAGGAGGAGGAGGAGGAGGAGGAGGAGGAAGAAGAGGATGGAGGGAGGAGGGTAAGAAGGAAGAGGAGGAGGAAGAGAAGAAGGAGGAAGGGGAGGAAGGGGGATGGGAAGGAGGAGGAGGAGGAAGGGGAGGGAGGGAGGAGATGAGAAGGAGGAGGAGGAGGAAGAAGAGGAAGAGGAGGAGGAAGAGGAGGAAGAGGAAGAGGAGGAGGAAGAGGAGGAAGAGAATCAACCAACCAACCAATCAGAGCTCTAGCAGCCACTTAACTGGGGGCCATGTCCATATGCCTCCAAGGGTGGCATGGGGTTCTCTAGAATCTCTCCTGTGACCCCCTCCATCTTCCCAACCTTCTTTCCCCTTCACACCTCCCCACTCTTGTCTCCTGGCTTTTCACTCTAAGGACTCACCTTGGGTTAGTCCCTCTCAGGTGGATTCAGCCTGGCTCACTGCCCACCTCACCTCCCCTAGGTACCTCCTTTGGAATCACCTTTCCCAAATGAGCCATCTTATTCTGCCACCTTTCCTACATATCTGTTCGTCACAAAACCTGCCCACCTGGAAGCAATCATTGCTCAGTCCACACCCAGCCCTCCTGTTTCAGAGCCTGGCAGGACAGATCCTCAGGAGAAAGAGTTCCAGGTCCCTAATGGCTTTGCTTGATCTGAGCTGGCACCTTCCAGTCAGAGCCAGGAGAGCAAACTCGCTGGGAGGCTTAAATGCTTGGACTTTTTTTTTCTCTTAGTCGCACAATCTTGAAACCGAGACACCACTGTTAGGAACTAAGGGTGTTCAAAACTCCAACTAATGAAGGGAGAAACATTTATACACTCTACCTGTAGGGTGGGATCTTGGAACATGGTTTAGAGCACCCAATAGTAGCTCTTGACAAGGTATAGTTATGCAAGCCATCACAATAACATAGTTCCTTCAAGACATGGATCATGGGGTATTAATAGATTGTTTTCCCACGCATGCTTCCTTGCCCTCTAGCCAAAACCTATCTTGGGAAATTCGTATGTATCAAGTACCAATGTCATTGTCATAAATAAAAGAATTCTTAAGCTAAATAGGTGAAAAGAAATAACCAGACCATCAGTAAGCCTTTCCCCAGACGAGTCATTTCAGAAATCCGGCTTTAGTTCCAGCCAGAAAGGCAAGGAAACAAGGGATATTCTTAAATTATTCTGAGTTGACAGTAAAGGCGTTTCCTTTGGTATGAGTCCACAGCATCTACGTTGGGATTCACTGAGAAATCCCACTTTAAATGTGAGGCCAAAACCATTTTATTCTTCAAACAGTATGAAGGTCATGGGTATGGTGGCCCTGACCTTGGAATCCTACACTCTGGAAAGCCGAGGAAGGAAAAAATGAGTTCCATGCTAGCCTAGCCTACATAAAGGACACATACACAATTTTCATAACTTTTAAACTTTAAGTAATCACCTTTCCCAAATGAGCATGTCTGAAGCACCCTCCTTTGGCAGCACCCTGGTTCTATGAGGCCAAGCTGATTCTATGAGTCCAGCCTCCCTGACTAGGCCAAAGGGAGCCTAGCCTGCCTACTTTGCCCTTACCCCCTCAAGAGTAGTCCAGTTCTTACGTCCTATACAGCCCTGAAGATCCTGAGTTCCTAGCATCCCCCTTGTCCGAGGCTGACCTTTTCCCCAACAGACCCACCAGGAAGTAGTTTGTTTATACTTCCTGTCTCAGACATTGCTGGAACCAAACTTTGGGAGGGACTTTCCTTAGCTCAGGGTGGGGAGAGCTACGTCTAGGTCACTTCTACAATATCTGTCCAGGATCTCAGAGAACAGTGGAATGGTTCTCCATCTTCCTTCCTTCCTTCCTTCCTTCCTTCCTTCCTTCCTTCCTTCCTTCCCTCCCTCTTTCCTTCCTTGCTTCCCCTTCTTTTCTCTCTATCCTCAATTTTCTTCTTCTTTCTACTATTTGTTGTTCAGTAAAACATCAGAAACCTGAACAAAATGGATAAATAATTGGGTTGCTCTCCTTTAATCCAAGCAGGTGTTGGCTCAACCTCTACCCAAGTATCCCTTCTGCAGGGTATGTGTAAACAACTGGATTCTAGAGCGTTCCCACAGGGATCTCTGTTCTCCCTCTTGACTCTTCTGTCTCCCTCACACCCCACTTCACCACCAATCTGTTAATTCCATCTGCATCCCCAGGGCTGCCACTGTGAGGGCTGAGCCAGCCCTAAGACCCTCCCCAGTGGTTCTCTCATTGCTCACCTTTATGCAGGCAGCTGTGTGGTTCTAGGACCAATGACATCAGATGGGAATGCTGAAGGTGCTGAAAAGTGATTCTGGGAGAACAGCAGAGCCTGAGCACACAGTCTGGGCAGCTACTGCTGCCAACAGCCCTTCATGGCCCTAGCTTCTGTAATGGGGTTGCTAGTGGTCATGAAGGGCTGTGTCCAAACGTAGTCCCTGGCACCATAAAAGAAATGAATGACTGGGAATAACAGAATACCAAGCTGTGGAGAAAGACAAAGCTACAGCTTTATCCCTTTGGGACAGGAGAGGCCTAAGGCTGTGAGCTGCCAAATAGACATCAGTTTGGCTATTTAATGGAGCCCCTGGATCCTCCCCTTTCCCCCATTGTTCCTATTGGACACCCACCCAGTGCCTTCCCACCTTTCTTCTCACAATATCTTCCAGGATCAAGAAGTAGTCATCTCACGGAGCTTGCCTTTACTTTCTTTGCCTACCCATGTTCCTCTAACTCCCCTTCAGTAAGCTTGTGTTTTCTGGCACCACCTCTTTCTCCTTGGAAGCAGGAGTCCCCTACTTTCCACTTCTGACCTTGCATCCTCTTACACAAATGCTGTCAGCACGTGTTCCCACCTCTAGGACCACGCAATCCTGCCCTCTGTGGAAAGCATCCTTATGGGCCCAGAAATGTCGAGAGGCTATATCCATGGCTCTCAACACAGAGGTCACATGATTTGACAAAGAAATGTCTCTTCACACATTGCCTCTTCATCTCCTCCTTGACCTTAGACATCCTACTTTGTTTGCCACCCTCCATACAGCAGCTGGAGGGAGCCTTCCAAACCACACAACAGAGCTACTTACTCTCCTGTCCTAAACTCCCCTCCCCCCATGGCTACAGAAGAGAACGAGAAGAACAAAGGACTGGAGAGATGGCTTATCAGTTAAGAACATATATGCTCTTGTTGGTTCCCTCAACCCCTTGTAGCCACAGTTCCAGGGAACCTGATGCTTTCTTCTGACTTCTAAGGACATCTGCATGCATGTGGTGCACAGAAACTCATAAGGCTGGGCTAGGCTTTCTAGTGCTCTGATAAAAACAAAAACAAAACAAAACAAAACAAAAAAACCCATGACTAAAAGCAGTTTGGAAAGGAAAAGGTTTGGTTAGCTTACACATCCCAGGTCACAGTCCACTGAGGGAAAACAAAGCAGGAACTCAAGGCAGGAACCTAGAGGCAGGAGCTGAAGCAGAAGCCATGGAGGAGGGCGGTCATGCATACATGCACATAAATTAAAAATTAATTAATCTTTATAAAAAGTAAAGGATCAGGGATTTGGAAGCCACAGAGAATCTGACCCCCTGCACACTTTTGTATAAATAAATACAAGGTGATAAGTAACTATGGAAACGGTGGGGTGCTTTCTCAAACAATTAAAACTAGACTGACCACATGATCCCGTAATTACACTTCTAGAACATTCAAAAAGACTAAAATCAAGATCTCTGACAATTATGTTCATCATGCTAACAACAGCCCAAAGGAGGGACAACCCAAGAGTCCATCAAAATGTAAAGGAACAAGCTGGGCAAGGTGTCACAGGCCTTAAATCTCAGCACCCAGGAGCCCGGGGCAGAGGAGAGTTTGATACCATCTTAGGCTAAGCAGCAGGTTCCAGGCTAGCCTGAGGTGCATAGTGTGATCCTATCTCAGAAACAAGAGCAGTAGCCAACTTGGCATAGGCCACAGTTGTATGATTCACCCATAGGTGGATTTCAAACACACAATACAGTGTAGAGTGAGCCTTGAAGACACAGGGTTAAATGAAATAAGCCAACCTCAGAAAGATATTATACTTATTTGCAGTGTCTAGAACAATCTACTTTGCAGAGATGGGGAAACAGAACATTGGTTCTGGGGACTGAGGGGAGAGAAAATGGGAAGCTGGGCTTGATAGAAACAGAGTTTAGGTTTGGAATGAGCAAAACAACTGTAGAGTCCAAGGGTGGGGATGGCAATATGTCAGTGTAGATGTGCTTAATGCCACCAAACTGTGCATCAAAAATGGCTAAGTGTTAAAATATTCGTTATATGTACTTTTACCCCAACTTAAAACCCCTGCAAAGTCCTTTCATCGTGTTTTATAATAAAATAAAAACGAAAGACTACAAGAACTACAGTAGCAGCCTGCGTACCTCTGTGAGCTAACTCCCATCAGTCTCCCTCACTTTGACCTCCGTGCTGAAGTAATTTCCACCATTAGCCTTTTGCTCACTTCCTGGGGCCCCTGTCCCCCATCTTCCTGTGACTGCCCATTTACAGCTCCTGAACTATCTACAGAAAGACCTGCCCTCATCTCCCTATAATAAAGGAGTCTCCTCTATTTCCAACTTCATTAAATGTTTGTCACTTGTTGACAATAAATGGCACAGTTAAAGAACCTTAAAATAGAGAAAGCCATCACTATGAAGAGTCTTAAAGAGGTGGAAATAGAGGAGACAGACCTCCCTCAAGGAAGGCTGAGGAAGGAGAAACTGAGAGGTAGTTGGGAAAGGCTCCCCAAGGTCTATGTGGCTGGTGGCTTCCAGCCCCTTGGCTGTGTGGCTCTAAAGATCGCTTTCAGCAGAGAGAAGGCTGTTGTTCCTTTGATTTGTTGATCTGACTCAATGGGTCAGTTAGTTGACTTCTGTGGCCTATTTCAAATCCCTAATAAAGAAAATGGGATGTCCTACTGTTGAAAACACATCCCTTTCAAGTGTGTGTTCCTTGTCTGTGGTTTTTAGGTTTGGGTATTGAGACAGGGTCTCTGCAATGTAGCCTAGGATGACCTCCAGCTCCCCATTGTTCTGCCCCTCAACCCCGATGCCAAAGTGATAAAATTTACAGGTACCAGCCACACTGTACCTGGATTATCTATCTCTCCTGTTTAATAAAAACAGGGGTCCTGGAAAATTGCTCAGTTAGCAAAGCGCTTGCCAGGCAAGCGTGAAAACCCAAGTTAATTCCCCAGAGCCCGCAGAAGAAAGCTAGACACACAGGGAGTAGCTGTCATCCCAACACTGGGGAGGCAGAGACAGAAATGTGCCAGAGCTTGCTGGCCCACCAGACTAGCAAACTCAGCAAGCTCTGTGTTCAAGGAGAAACCTGCCCCCTACCCTCCAAAATGGCAGAAAGCAATAGAAGAAGACATCTAATGCTAACCTCTACCCCAGGCATGGGACACCCAAACAAATGTAACAGAGTTTTAAGATCACAAGTGACCTTTGTGTCTAACCTACTCGGCACTCCTGCCTCGCTCGTCATAAAAGAGTGCTCCTTGTAAACCACATCACAATTGTGTTTACCAAAGAAAATGCTTTAAAAGAGTAAGTCAGTCAGTTCATTCTTAAAGTTTTTTAAAAAAATTCTCACTTCACTTTTAAACTTTGCTTAAAATTTAAATCTGATTGTAAGTTATGACCTTTAAATGATGTAACACATAGGGCTATAGCTAGAGATACTTAAAAGTCTGTGAGAGAGAGAGAGGGGAGAGAGAGAGAGAGAGAGAGAGAGAGAGAGAGAGAATGTGTGTGTGTCTCTCTGTGCCTGTGTCTGTGTCTATCTCTGTCTCTGTGTGTTAGTGTCTACACTTAATTTGAAAGCATGAGCATATTATATTGAAAAGGTCAGCTCAGGAACTTTGGGAAGGTCATGGAACACTTGCCCCTCTGGGAGAGAGAGACTAATTAGCATTCTTCAGATCACAGGGATGAGGAACAACCTGTGGGTGGGGAACAACCTGTGGCTGGGGACACATTCTGCAAGACAGACCATTGCCCACCTTCAGACAAGGGAAGTCCTTGCCACCTTATTCCCTAAAGACCTATCAGTTTAAAAAGTCACACTGTTCTGCCAATCACATTGTGCCTAATGGCTGCTGCCCTGAAAACTGTATAAAAAGCTCACTGAATGAGCTGCTCGGGGTCACTGCCTCTCCTTCGGGTCTGGGACAACCCCAGTGCACTGGAACAATAAATTCCTCTTGCTTTTTGCATCAATTCCCAGCTCCCAGTGGTTCACTCGGGGGTCCCTGGTAAGCTAAAGCTGGCCAGAGTCTTATATTATCTCTTTCCTAATAAACACAATTTTACTTCATGCTGACTCATTTTAAGATTCATTTCAACGGCACTAGCTTTGCCTGAAGGTAGCTCTCCCAAGGGCTGTCTCTCCCACTACCACTGACTCTCCAAATACAATACCAGGCAAGCAAGGACACACTAAGATTTGGAAAACCAAAGCCTATATCAGGTACCTCCTTGCTAGCAACTCAGAACTAAACAGGAACACCTACACTTATCTCAAAACACATACATCAAGGATGTGTGGCTGACATGATCTCACAGAGAACCAGGGGTCTATTTACTGTGTCACCTGAATGTCCTTTGGTTTGCAAGCTGAGTACCAGGATTGGAATGGGTGATCTTCCCCACCTCACAGATGAATGGCATTTCCCCAGGCATCAAAGGTATTCTGAAGGCCTCTTCCACACAGCTCAGACCCTGCTCCTGCCCCAACTGTTCATCTCTAGAAAGATTTCTTCCAAATCAGAAAACCAGGTTGTTGTTTTGCTGAATTTGAATTGCAACCAAAAGGAGGTCAAGTTTTAAAAGAGGCAGCATGGGAGGGGACCATAATTAAACAGGCTCTGGGCTGGGTACGGATGATTAATTTCAAGTACATAACATCCTGGAATACACGTGACCCAAGGTATTTTTCTCAATAACCTTAAGTGCTGGTCGGGTTGTTCCCTAAGTTGCATGCCAGCAACATCTCCTAACTGGTATGTCTCGTGGCAAATTCTGAACAGCTGCTGCAGCTGTACACCTTTCAAGCAGGTAGAACCCAGCCTTGTTTTGACACAGTTTGTTTTGGCTGCAGCCTGCCAGATGATTTGTGTTTGGTGGCCTTCACCTGTTCAAAGTGTCCCTGCTTGGGTGTGGGGTCTTCTCTGTGGTCTAGAGGGAAAAAATGCATGAGCAGAGCTTTCTCATGAAGATCGTGAAACCTTAGGTTTTCCTCAAGTGACCCGGCACTCAACTTCTACCTCTTCTAGAACATTCTCAATCATGAGCAATTAGAAGCCTCAGGTAGGTTATCTGCTGGCCACCATTTTTACAATGGCAGGCCCCCTTCTGAACCTCAATACTAGCCCATCATCCAAATAAATCTCAAAGTTGCCATGAGGCAGCAATGAGAGTGTGATAGAAGGCATGAGCTCAGCGCCCAGGCTGAGCTCATCAGAAGCCTTCAACAGCGAGAGGAAGCTAACTTCTGAAAGAGGAGAATTGATCAAATATTCAGAGAGAGGCAGGCCTGAACTCAGATGCAGAGCTGCCCTATGGTGCCTGGCTCCCTTGTCCAGGTAGATGTTCTTGAGTTGCATCTCTTTCAAATCCTATGACAGCTATCTGTGAAGTTAGTTTGCTTCAAGCGGATCCTAGTAGAACTTCACTTGTGACCAAAAGATTACCGATAACGCCACCTGACTTGCTTGACAGCCAGCCTCCCTGTGAGATGGGAAGTCCAGACGAACATCTTATCTCGAAACCACATAGATAAGCTTAACCATCCAGAGAAGAGCTCGATAGAAGCAGTTACTTTGATGCGTTGAGGTACTCTTGAAATCGAAGGGATTGGTAAAGTAAATGGTAATGCACCATCTGCTTGGGTCTGTTCAGCTGTCATGACAAAGGGCCACAGGCTGACTGACATAGGCAAGAAACTTACTGCGTCACCACGGTTATGGTGTCCAGAAGTCCAAGTTGAAGGTGCCAGAGGGACTGGTTTCTTTGGACATTTTCCCCTTGACCTGTAAATGCTTTCCTTCTGCCCCAGGCTCGTCTTGTTGTCCTTCCCCCATACGTGTCTTTCACGCCTCCCAAATTTTCTGCTTTATATGAGGTCATCTTTGGGATCAAGTTCCCTCATTCTGACCTCACTGTAGCATGCTTCCCTGTATAAATATGTTGTCTCCAAATAACGTTGTGGTCTGAAGTAGTAGAGACATGTCATTTTTAAAGGGGACACATTTTAGTGTGTCACATTTGAGATGAATACAAGGCATTTAGGGCAAAGAGGAGGACTACCCACTTGTGTAGAAGGTAAAAAGCTCTAGGCTCACTTTATGGAAAAAAAAAATCTTTATGTTTGTGTGCTTTTTATCTCTCTAAATGATATATGCCCAGGAACTTGAATACGAAGATGTGTAGGTATATTTCTTTTTTTCTTTTTATTGTTTCTCTCTTGTTTTTTTTCCAAGAATGAAAATTAAATCTAGAACCTTCCACATGCTAAGGAAATACTTCACTGCTGAGCTATTCCCAGCCTTCATTTCTGGTTTTGCTTTTAGACAAGGCCTCACTATTTGTCCAGATTGGCCTAGTATTCACTCTGTAGCCTAGAAGGGCCTAGGACCTGTGACCTTCCTGCTTCAACCTCCCAAGTAGCTGGGATTCCAGGCCGATTCATATTTCTTCAGTTTTATAGACGGAACCAAGAAAACACAGTATGGGATTACCTTATGAGGAGGAAGAACAGCAAAAGCCTTGAATCTTTCATTTGTGCTGTATTGAGTTTCTATTTCTATATTGTCTGGCTCATATATGTATGCTTTATAAAATATGTAAGCCTAAATATGTATATATGTACATGCAACATATGTACACATACACATGCTTCTTTTTTTAATCCTTATTCTCTTCTGTATTCTATTTAAAATGTAAGCCATGAATTATCTTAAGGACACTAGATGGTTTATATATACATTCTAAGGACTGAATTCATGTGCCAAGCAAGGCCTGCATCTTGTGTTTCCATCCATACTTGTAAGCTCTTTAAGGGCTATGTTCCTTCTAAGCAGTTCATATGAGGCCTGGCATAGATGGCTAGGAAATTGGATCCTTTCTCATGTTCTAGAAGCAGTCATTGGGGGTGGGGTGGGGGATGATGAAGGAAAGAAGGAATACTGAGTATTACTTAAGGAATGGCTAAATCTGGATGAAGAGAGAAGGCCATTTCTTACAAACCACCACCTACCAGGTAAGGTCTCTGTGAGTTGGCTTGGCATTCCATCAGCTGTTTCTCCGTTCTAGTTGCTTTCTGTTATAAGTACAAGAAAAACGTCCTTGGAAGGAGTGAGAACTTGGAGTTGATGCTTTACCTCTCCCATTGGTCAGTCCTTCCCAAGAACAGTTCCAAGAGAAGAGCTACCTCAGATCTGGAAACATACAAAGACCATGATGGCTCAGCATGTCCCTGCTGAGCTGGGGATGCTGATTTAGAAGTGTTCGTAGAGGCTTGGTCCTCCTGGGGAACATGCTTTCCAAGGAAGGCCTGAGTCTCTGCTGCCCCTGCTCATCTTCCACCCCACATTGTTAACTAACCATGCAGAGTTTCTAAAAGGGAACTCATTACAGAAGAAATAATAAGTAACAGCCATGTAGAGATGTCTAGCCCTCTCCAGAAGGCAGGTACTACTTTGGTATACCCTCTCTGGGTCTAGACTCTATCCAGAATGGAGCCATTAGTCATGTGGCTGTTCCAAATGAAGTTGAAGTAAAATTCTGTATTCAGTTGTTAGGTCTCACTAGCTACCATAATGAAGAGTAAGACTGGAGAACATTTCCACCCTCACAGAAGGTTTCATCAAGAGCCTTAACTGTGTGTTGCTGGTGTTTGCAGTTTTATGGGTTCTTCTTTCTTCCACCCTTCCCTACTCCCCCTTTCTTCCACCCTTTCAATTGCTTAACACTAGATAGGAGAGAGAAAAGATAGATAAGAAAGGGGGTAACTTTATCGTTAAACTACTTCCCACTGATTAGGGGCATCAGGTTCCTTGGGGCAAGTTTGATCTTCGCCGTCAGGCTATCTAATTTCTTCCTGTTGTTTCTTTGCATACAACTACTTAACAAACCTCAACCAACAAGCAACAAACCAGCAACCCACCATGCCTCCCAGGGCCCTAGCATTTTATACACCCTCTGAAAAATTCCCAGAATTCCACATATCACACAATCACAGAAACTATCTACAACTGGCAAAATCCTGTCTCTGCTAGAGCACGAGGCAAATCATAGTCAGCTGCTATGGACGATCTGAAGCAGCCCCATACCCCACACCTGGGATTAAAATGAAGACATACTCTTACAATATTTCGGTGTTTTTTGAAGAAACCAAAACTCCAAAATTGTCACTTCACTGGTGAGAGGAGACCCAAACTTTATCAAAGGAGTAGTATCCATCCCTAGTATCCAAGTTCATCGAGCCCACAAAGGGATTACAAGAGCTGTTCAAACTCACAACATTGTTTGAAACAATCTACAGGCTATGCAGGGACGAGAGATAACTGTGTTTTAACTGAACTTAAGCAATGATATGGTGTTGGGAAGTATAAGCACTAACTGAGGAGAACTTAACAGGCATTAACTCCCATCCTCACAGCACACAATAAGGGAACAGCCTTGGTCTGATAGATTCATAGCTTCCCTTACTCCTCTGTTCCAGATTCAACTGTTTTACCATTTTCCCCCAATCTACATTGGAGAGTGAGTTCTTGGGCTGTTTGCAATGCTCAAAAATATCGTTTTAAAAATGCCTTTATTTGTTATAGAAATCTGGTGCTGGGGAGAAATGAGTACACCCAAGTAATTCAAAAAATAGTTTTGGATATTTCCATTTTTCTTGAAGTCATAGTAAAATACATAGAATGTGAAATTTACTATCTTAACCTTTTTGTTCCATACTTTATTTCTTTTTTTTCCTTCCTTTTTCTCTTGTTTTGAGGAAAGGTCTTCCTGTGTAGCCTAGACTCTTCTGGACCCCATGAATGCTGGGAGTTAGAGGTGACTGTGAGCTATCTAGAATGGAGGCTGGGAACTGAACTCTGGTCCTCTGCAAGAGCAGCAAGAGTCCTAACTACTGGGTCATCTCTCTAGCCCCATTTTAGCCATTTCTAAGTGTACAGTTCAGAGGATCTGGAGCCATGCTTGGCACTCTAGTAATATTATTGGATGGATCCATTAATAGATATACCAGGCCGAGATTATAAGGCAAGCACAGAACAGAACATCCACAATGAAGCAAAGATAATCCCTAGAGCAGTGCCTGAGGCCAGGTGCCTGCATGGCCAGGTTCTGGACCGACCCTGCTCTGGTCACATGAGCAAGAGCTTGCTACTACTCTGGATTAAGCTGATAATGACACTTGTAATGGCTCCAGTTTTGTGTCCTGTCCACTTTCTCAAAGCCTGACTCCCTAACGCATTCACACTGGGTATCCATAGATGAGTCCTGGGGTTTACACACATTCAAACAATTGTACACAACATCCCTAAATATAGACAGTGGTCAGTGTTCTGTATCAGCCATCTTTTCTCCTGTGTGCAGTCTTTCCTCTTCACCTCCCATGAGCTCAAAACTCATCCAGGAAGACACCTCTTGGACTGGTGTACCACGGTGACTTTACTCTCACCTCCACATTTGTCCACCTCTGTGTGATTTTTTTTTCTGGGGACTTAAGATTGATATCTCTACAATTAGCTCATATTTTCTACTCCCGCTCCGGCCAATTTCTCTTGCTGCCTTCACTTCTCATAGGGCAACCTCAGTCTCCCCATTATTGTCCATTTATCTATTCAGCACCTATGAAACATCTCCTTTCCATGAACCCAAAGCCTGGCTCGTTGCTATCTTCTCTTGTTCCTTTAGCCAGCCTGCAGTCTATCCTACTGAGTCTCAGCACTGGTTTCTCTAGAATGTATTTTCTAGTTTGATGGTTCTCTTTTGAAAAGAGAGGAGGAAGCTGAATAGCTCAGCCAAGAATGGGAGGGGAGGCTTTGTTCAGCTTAGGAAACAATTTGAGGAGGAAGAATGTTGTCTTTGACTGGAAATGTGCTCAGCAGTTAAGAGCAGTTGCTACTCTTCTAGAGGCTCCCAAGTTCGTTTCCCAGGACTCAATGCCAAGAGCCTTGCAATTGTCTGTAACTCCAGCTCTAGGCATCCACTATCTCCTTTTGACCCCTGAGGGCACTATGCTCATATGTGCATAAGAGTGTACACACACACACACACACACACACACACTCACTCACACTTAAATTTTTTTAAAAATAGTTTTAAAGAAAGAATGCTGTCTGTTTGTATAAACAGAGTGCTTTGACCCTCTCTTTCAAATAAAAAGATCTGAAATCAAAAATCAGAATCTCCATTGAAGAAAAAATTAGAAATTAGCCAGGCGGTGGTGGCACACTCCTTTAACCACCACACTTAGGAGGCAGAGTCAGGTGGATCTCTGTAGGCCAGCTCGGTCTCCAGAATTGAGTTCTAGAACAGCCAGGGCTACATGGAGAAACCTTGTTTTGAAAAAAAAAAGAAAGAAAGAGAAGGAAAGAAAGAGAAAGATATTAAAACTTAGTCCCCTAAGGGGAAATCATGAAATAAATGACTTAAACTGTAAAAAACAGTTTATGTGTTAGTCTGTTGTGCTTTAAAATTCATTCATCGGACTCTTGAGGAAGCTGAATAGCTCACCCAAGAATGGGAGGGGAGGCTTTGTTCAGCTTAGGAAACAACTTGAGGAGGAAGACCAGGTGTCCTCCAAAGTCAGGGAGAGCTCACTTGTTGTTTTGCTTTCAAATTCACCGTCAAGTAAGAAGGACGTAGCTTGTTTTGCTAGTAAGCTATTTTTTTTTTCAACAAGACTGTATTTACTTCCCTGGGTGAACAAGTATGATGTTTTAGATGTCAAGCTTCAGGGGGGAAGCTTTACATATGGGTCAGAATTTATCAAAACAGAATTTATCATTTTCAACTACTTCAGTCTTCTCACTCATACCTGAACTTCATGTAGACTCGCTGGATAGTTTTTCGTTTTCCTTTATTTATTCAAAAACTCCACCGTGGTTTCCAGCATTTGAATTTGCCACCTGTTAGTCTCTTAACAGTGATAAAGGACTTTCATCATTTCTGGGATGAGTTTACCCCCCTAGAAACACAGAGACTTAAGTCCCAATCCCAGGACCATAGAGGATGACCTTGTTTGGAAACAGCGGATTTTCAGATACTTTCTAACTGAGCTCCTTCTGGGCTGGGGTCCTCAGGGAGCACCGGTGTCCATTTTGTTTCTTAAGATTTATTTATCTGATTTTATGATGTGTATAGGTGTTTGTCCTACATGTATGTCTGTGCTCCATGCACATGCCTGGTGCCTGTGAAAGCCCCAAGGAGGTATCAGATCCTCTGGAACTGATGTCACAAGCAGTTGTGAACCACTGCGTGGGCTCTAGGTGACAAACCTGGGTCCTCTGCAAGAGTAGCCAGTGCTCTTCTCTGCTGAACCATCATCTCTCTAGTTCTGGGACTGGTTTGCTTTTGAAAGAAGGGAGAGGGAGATGGGTACAGAGGCACTCCCAGAGAGAAGGTCAGAGGCAGAGACAGGAGGTTGTATCTACAAGCCAAAAGAATGCCAGAGATTTCCGGAGAGACCAGTTTCCAATTAGAAGGAGAAAACATGGATGCCAGTGTCTATAGGATTGCCTTCTCCATTCTCTTCAGTTTCCTGGTCCTTGTCCTTGTCAAGAGACTTTAGACGAGACACACAAGACAGCATGGAGTTTATTGCACCCTCTCAACAAGTCAGAGTGGGCATAATCGTGCTGGTTTGTATTTCAGGCAGACTTCGTGCTATTTCTAAATTCTCAATTGTAAGCTGCTTTTCCTGAGGGAGCTGCCCTGCCAAAGTGATTGATGGGCCTCTTTTGCATTGATTTTATATGAGGGGAAAGCACCGGGCTTTGATCTTTACCAGAAAGCCTCCTGTTTTGTGTTAATCTTGTTGGAATCAGAGCTCCTGAAGCCACATTCTGATAGTCATTGATCCATGATCTTCCAGGATGCCATACGAGGGCCACATTTGGTTCATGTTCTACTCCTCCAGGCAGTAACTAGAGCCCTGCAGATCCAGTCCTTAAGTTTATAGACTGCTGCTGCTGCTGCTGCTGCTGCTGCTGCTGATGATGATGATGATGATGATGATGATGCTGATGATGATGATGATGATGATGATGATGATGATGATGATGATGATGCTGGCAGCATCTTTGCCCAATGTCCAAGTCCACTAGTATCTCGTTAACCATTTCCCATTGGCACCTGAATTGGGGGCTGCCAGCACCCAGAACTGCAAGAAAATAGATTTTCATGGCTGTGAGTCATCCACTTTGTGGTGATTATCCTTGCAGCCCTAGAAAACCAGCCCAATGGATGCTGCTCTCTTCAGCCTCAGAGCCTGCCGTAGGACATGCAGTGTTCTAAGTACCTCACATATCCAGCCCAGCTTCTTCAGAGAACCTGACCTTTCAGGCTCCCTGCAACTGCAACACATACAGTTCCTCTGACACACTTCTAGCTTGCCTCATACCCCGGAGCTTTGATGAGTCAGGGCCTGCAACGATTCCCCTGAAGCCTGGAAGAAAAAGGTACATCCCAGTCTTGAGGTGGAGAGATTTGAGATAGATTGGTGCCCAGTGACCAGGGAGGATTTCACACGGAGCCCAAAGCTTGAGCATAACTCTCTCCTTCCTATCTGCCCTCCCAATCACACTGAGGGAGGTGGGCACATCCTGGCACACTTACAGCTCAGTTCCTGGTCACACACACACACACACACACACACACACACACACACACACACACAGGCAAAGCTGGTGAGGATTCCCTGCAGGGGGTGGGGAGAACAGAGGCACAGCATAGCCCACCACAGGTTATAGAGATTAAAAAGGGCTGTTCCACTGAATATTTGAGAAGAAGTGAGCTCTTGGTTAATGGGAGTGGCTTGCAAGGCACAGAAGTGTGCAGTTCACCATTTGTAGGACCATTCCTTCGCTTCCACCAGTGTGATCTGGTTTGAATACGTCCATGAGCAGAGAGGTGTCAGTGTTGTCTCTCTGAGCTTGAAAGACACTTGGTAAAAGTGATGGAAGCCAGCTCCTTCCCCCTGCAGGGATGCAAAACTCATGCACACTCCTAAGGCCCCTGATTTGTTAAGACAAACAATAGGATCGTGACAAGTGAAGTTGCCAGTTTGGAAAACACAAGACCTATGGCCAGTGAGATGGCTCAGCAGGTAAAGGCTCTTATAGCACAAGCCTGGCCACCTGAGTTTGATTCCTGGAACCTACATAATGATAGAAGGAAAGGTCTAGCTTCACAAAGATCTCCATGGTCACACCATGGCACATATGTACATACACACAAACACACACAACTTACACACAATAGCAATAATAATAACAGTTATTTTTAATAAAATGTACTGCCCACAAATTACCATACATGCTTATACAAAATTAACTAAATCTGTGTAAGCCCTTTTACATGCTTACACATTCACACATACACATTCACACATACACACATATACACATACACATATACACAATACACATGTGCATATGCACACATTCATACATACACACATATACATATACACATACATACATTCACATATACATATGTACACATATACACATTCATACATATATATATACAATACACACATACACATTTACATGTACACAATATACACATACACACGTACACATACACACATACACATTTAGACATACACACACATTCATGCATATACACATACACATATTCACACATACACACATATACACATATACCCACACGTACACATACACACATACACATGTACACATACATACATATACACAGATACACATACACATATATACATACATACCCACAAACATATCCATCTTCCAGTACTGAACTTCCCAGCTGCTTCTATTGTTGTCTGCATCTTGAAATTTAATATGTATGTGTGTGTGTATGAGTACATATGTGTGTGCTAGTGCCCTTAGAGGCCAGCAGAAGGAGTCAGATATCTAGAAACTAGAATTACAGGCATTGTGAGCCACTGGACTGGGGTGCTGCCATCTAAACTGGGGGACCTTAGGATTGAGCAGCAAATGGCTCAATTGCTGTTAATTGCTGAGTTGTCTCTCATGACCCCATTATACCAAAGGAATAACATGTGGGGGAAAACCCTCATGGTTTAAGGTTACAAGCTTACACTTCACAAGGTCTTAGCAACTAGGGTTCAGGGTAAGACTGGAGAAGACAGATCAGATAAAATCACTGGTGACCAGGATTCTGAGCTGAACACCATAGCTAGACACTGCACAGTGTTGTCAAAGGCTACACAGTCCCACACGGGAGCAAGATGGCTGCTCTCTTGGCAAAGTGACCATGGTATAACTTTGGACATCACTCCTATGAGCTTATCGCTGTGCCTTTTCTCTCCATTCCTAGTGACCCTGAAGATGCAGCCCACTCTTCAGAAATCTCTGTCTCAGCAGTGACTGCAGATTCTGTTCTGCACAACAGAACACCCAACCACATGCACATTCTACGTGGCCGTGAGGTTGGGTAAACAACCCTTGGTGCCTCCACAAAAGCTCTTTCCCAGAGAACCAGGTTTCTGTGAAGTGACTCTTACAAAATGATTCTCTACTTACCAGCTGAGGGTTAGTATATTATGGGATATCCCACATCCATTGCAAATAAATAGAACCAACACTTCACAGAGCTCTTGTGGCAGCTAACCGTCACCGTTATCTTACTCAACTTCGGCATGACCTAGGAGCTTGATGAGGCACAGCTCTGGGTATCTGTGAAGGTACACCCAGAAAGAATTTACCACAGGAGGAAGACTCATTTATGGATGTAGGCCTCGAACAAGATGGTGGCCCAGACAGTAAAGAAGGTGAAAAAGAAATCCAGTTGAACCCTGACACTTCCTGTTTGCTTGCTTTCTGCTAAGGACAGAGCTGTCCCACTAAGCCCTGCCCCATCCCCAATTCTCCCCTCACCCCCCATGATGGGCTGAGTCCTTGAAAACCATGAACAAAATAAGCCCTCCTTCAGCTGCTTCTGTCAGAGATTTGGCCACAGCAACAATAAACATGAACTCATATGACCTCCCCAGATCAAAAGGCATTAATTCATTTAGAGGCAAGCAGGAAGGAAGTCACTCAGGTAGAAGGTATGTAGAAATAGAGCACCCAAAGGCTGGTTTCCATTTCTTTTCACAGGAGACATTGATGTAATACAGGTTTGACCTTGGTAAATTTACCGACGAGAATTCACAGTTTCAACAGGGACGTCCTGGAACTCTCTGGCTGCGATGCGCCTCCATGTCAGACATCTCGCACATTTGGGCAAACTCCAGAGCTCATGCCGTTCTTAGGAGCCGTCGTCTCCATTTCTGCTTCGTGCATAAATGTGATTTCTGCTACTGCAAATACCACCCACCGGGGCAAAGATAAGTGATACGAAGTGGGTTTTGCAAGTGTCTTTGGTATTTTTAGGAAAAGGCATTTTGAAATGTTCAGTTGTGTGAGACAGCCTGTTGTCGGGCAGAGAAGCAGGCCTGCCTGCCTGAGAGTCATTTCTGCGTGGAAGAAAGGTTTCTATCCTGGGCCTGGCTGCATCTGCCCTGGCAACGCTGACGCACAGAATGTTATTGGATTTGGGAGAAGGCAACTTGGGGAAATGCGAAGCCTGAGATGCTGAACCATGAGCAGGATGCCTCTTGGGGCGCCAGTGGGCATACACCACAGGTCTCCTATAAGCCTCAAGCCCCAGGGGCGGAAGAGAGACAGCAGCAGCACTGGGGGGCTTCTGGGTCTTTTTCCAGCTGCTGTAACAAAAAGTCATACCCCAGCTGGCTTATAAACAATAGAAAGTTACTCTGGAGCAACTGGAGGCTAGAAGTTCAGGATGAGGGTATTGGCTCCGTTTCTAATGAGGGCTCGCTTCCGAGTTCACACAGAGCCTCTTCCTTCTATGGCTTCGTGGGGTGGAAAGTACATGGCTTCCTCTCCTTGAGATGTATCTGTGAGTTGCCTTATGACCCCTCACATAAGCTCCATTCCCCAGACCAAATCGCCCTCAAAAGACCTGGCCGGTGAGTAAGGATTTGAACAAAAATTCAAATCTCACGATGTACGGTAGTCACGTGCATAATTACTGCTAGTTTTGTGAGACAGCTCAGGCTGGTCTTAAAAGCATGATCCTCCTGCTTCTGCCTCCCACATATACCACCACCATGCCCAGCTTTGGCCATTATATCTTAATAATAAAATAAAATAAAATAAAATGAAAAGAATTTCAGGAGACACAAACACTCCAACCACAGACCTGGCTACAGATACTCTTACCATATGAATAAATAATGATGTCTCTGAAAACTGAATTAGCCTTATGCATTTAAAACTGGATACAATTCTGCTTACGGCTAGGAATTTAATATTAAAAATTGCCAAGCCACTAACAGTCATCACAGAAAACTACCATATGGAAAAGTTATCAACATGTCTGTTTTGGAAGCTGAAAATCACTGCAATGTTTTCAAGTATCAAAAAAAAAAAAAAAAATCCATTACACACATTTTGGGGGGGCAATTTTTCCTCCCCTAGGGGTGAGAACAACCCATCCTTTAATGAGGAAGGGGGACATTCATGTTCTCAGAGAGCTCGAAGGGCTAATTGCAGACAAAGATGCAAAAAAGTCCTGAGAGCCCCGGTTCTCGGCTCCCACGCATTGCCGGTCATTCATGCGGGTCCTCTGCTGAGCCAGAAACGCGGCTTCCTTTTTCAGAAGCATGGTGGGAGTCAGGCCCTGCCATTGAAGATGATTGCTACTACTTCCCGGGGGCTATTTCAACCTTCTGGAGTAGACCGCTGGGGAGTGGGAGGCATGGGCAGTCATGAGTGTGTGAGCCAAGCTTTAAGTCAAAGTTTCTCTGTCTCTGTCTCTGTTTCTGTGTCTCTGCCTCTCTCTCTGTGGGTTTGGGGGGGGGGTTGGGGTGGGCAGGGGTGTGGACATTTGAGCATAGTCTCTGGGAACTTAGCCAGCAGCCAGAAAGTCCCAGTGACTCTGCCGCTTTCTCTGTGTGCACAGTGCTGGGGTTACAGGCATGGGCCCGGCCAGACCCAGCTTTTTACATAGATGCTGGGATTTGAACTAAGTCCTTGTGCATATACAGCAAGCGCTTCTACCCAGCTCTGAGTTATGTCCCCAGCTCAAAGTTCATTCTCTAAGGCTGCCTTGCCCTCGTTCTCTCTCTACATTCCAAGCACGCTGCAGATAGCTCCTGCCCACCCTCTCCGCTAGCCCAGATCTAGTGAAGAAATACCACTGAACCACTCCATGTACCATTTCTCCTCAAATCAAGTGGACAAACTCTCCCTGGTCTTGCCTTGCAGGGCTATGCATGCAGCTATGAGGGGAAAGTTGTTTGGGAGTTTTGGGTAACAAAGGCATGAAAAAGCCCCTGGGGAAGTGGGGAAGGGGTCTCCAAGCAGAGAAGACCTTCAACTACACTTGCCTCAGACAAAATTGACCGCTCTGTCCTGGATCACCTTGCAAAGTTACCCTTCTCCCCACCTTCTGCATCTTCCCCAAGGGGCTTCCAAAGTTTCTGTGGTGATGTTAGATCAGCAGACAAGCGTCTAGTTCCCACAGCTGAAGGCTGGAGCTCTCATTAGCATATTGGTTTACTTAAGGTAACACTGTAGTTTCTAAAGAGGTTAATAGGATTCCTTGGCCACTAATAAGGTTTTACCACACCTTCTCCTCTGGTAGGAAAGGGAGTACAAAACACAGGCCAGTCTGGAATCAAGAGTCAGCAGGAGATACAACAGGCTGCTGAACAAGCAATGTCTCTATAGAGTAAGATATCTAGCTTTAGTACTGGCCTTTACATCCCACATGACAGTCCCTGAATGACCTCTTGACCCGCTTTATCCCACCCCCACTCTATCAAGCCTTCCTCTGCTCAAGCGCAGAAAGCAGGACTGGAGCACTTCTTCAGGAGTTTCTTGATTCGTTTATTTGCCATCTACAAAATTTCTAAAATCTTTGCCTCTGTCAAAACCCCAGCAGGACCAAGACTGAACCAACCACACAAGGACTAGGCTGACACACCAACGAACAGTCAAGAGAGATGGGGGCTAGCATCACAGGCTGGGGGAACAGATGGACTGAGTCACCAAGACCTCCAAATCCAGGGGCTCGGGGGAAAGAAAGGAAGAAGGTCCGTGGGAACAGACGTGGGAAGTTATTGCCAAAGAAACCAAACAGGGGCTGGAAAAGGCTGCATACATTGTAAATCACCTATAGCTCGTTTATTTTCTACAGCTCATCGTCCATGCCAAGTATGGGAGGACACTGGGAACACATGCCTATTGGTCTGTCTGGGCCTCTGCTTCCTCAAACAGGAAGATACCAACCTCAAGAGTGTGCTGTGGACTTTAGACGGGCTTCACAGCCTACGGCTCACGTGGTCTGACATTTGAGCATAAGGTATAATAGGCTCAGATCAACCTGTGTGGTAAATATCACTCCCTCTCTGCCCAGGTCGAGGCACAGAAAGTTTTCTTTGACAGTCAGACACTGGGCTCTGAAGGCTAGAGTCTGACCCATGCATTATACAAAACAGGGATTCTGAGGCTGTAGGATCTGATCAGATCAATAGATAAAGACTACGTAAGGCATCTCCTGGGAACAGAGTTTAGTTTGTTTCTACATCAGAAAGCAATGTTTTTGGTGGTTCAGCACTAAGTGTGCTTAATGCGGTTTCAGCGAATACATGTTTGGTCCCCAGCGCACATGTGGTATAGTTCACAACCACCTATAACTCCAGTTCCAGGAAATGTGATGCCATCTTCTGGCCTCTTCAGGTACTGCGCTCACGTGGTCTATATAAACACACACACACATACTATAAACAACAATCATAGTAGCAATACTAAAACTATATCTGAAATGTCAACCTCTAGGCCCTTGGTCGTAAGAAATAGAGATAGTTACACATGTATGTGCCCACGGGAAAGCAACACCGCAGAAGGAGAATGCACTTCTGGCAGAAGAACTCAAAGACAACTTCTTGGAAGTTACGGTGCATGATCAAGATCTTGGGATACAGGAAAAATTCATCAGGTTTGAAAGGAAAGGAAGAGCACATACTAAAATGTGGAGTTGATAGTGTCCAACGTGGGATAGAGGTCACTGTAGGAACGAGGGGGAATTGACAGTTAGCTAGCTAGAAGAAGGTCAAGTTAATTCAAACCCTGAGACCAGAGAGGGAAAACTTGTTTCGGTAACTCTTGAAAAGCACAGAAGGTAGCATGGGCTGTGGAGTCAGAGCCATTAGTCAGATGCCACTCACAGGACTCTGGGGTTCCCCAGTTGTGGGTGGACATTTCTGAGGGTGGTTCAGAGTACTAGGACGGCGGGGGACAGCCAGGGGACTCAGAACAATACCAATTACCAGCTGATACAAAGTGTGTCAGTATGTCACCTCCAGTTTGGAGAGCCGTCATGCCCTGCGCAATGCCAGGCCTGGCTGCGGAGCTTTTGAAACCCACTGCCGGGGGTGTGGGCCTCGGTTTCCTTCAGGATGACCTGCCCAGCCATCCTCAGGCCTCTCTCCAGACCTCAGCTTTCAGCTTCCGCCTGACTTCATGTGGACCTCCACCAGGAAATTGTGAAGCCCCATAGCCACTCAGCTCCAGTTGTAACTCTTCTTTTCATCCTTCACAATTCATATTGTATAGCTAGTGCTAGGACCAAAAGGAGGCTCTGGGTGGAATCTTCTAAATTAATATTGTGCTCCAAAAGAGAGAAGCGATAGGAATTGTAAGGGAGAAGCTAGTAAATAAAAACTTTCCTTGTCGGTGGTGGCGCACGCCTTTAATCCCAGCACTTGGGAGGCAGAGGCAGATGTATCTCTGAGTTCGAGGCCAGCCTGGTCTACAGAGTGAATTCCAGGACATCCAGGGATAGACAGAGAAACCTGTCTCAAATCAAAAAACAAAAAACAAACAAACAAAAAAGCTTTCCCAGGACAGAATTACTGAGCTGAGAGTCAGGAGATGCTGGGGTCAGAATAGATATAATTTTCAAAGGCACAGTGCATCTTCCAAGCTTGTATCAATAGGCCAAAAACAAAAGCATCATTAATAGGTGTGTGGAAGTCTGGAGAATGAGATGGAGCAGAATGGAGGGAAGGATAAATCAGGCTAATGTGACAAATGCTAAGGGGGGAGATGTGGCAGGTTGTCGAAAAAGTGGGCACAGAGCTAAGAGAAGTTGTCTGGGACAGAGATGTAGACCAGCATGACACATTTCAGAAGAGAACCATAGAAGTGGAGGACCAGAGCAATGGGCTGAGCATACATCACTAGAAGCCTGCTCACCGATGCAGTGGTGGTAAGCAACGGTCAAAGAAAGGGCTGTTCTAAGGGAGCAGGGTCCAAGGTCAAGCCTTGTATACAGGAAGCACAATGATGAACCTTTAACTAGAAAGAATTGGACAAATGAACTGCTCTATTTTTTCTCTTTTTTGATAATTACATTCATATCTAATTCACTTACCATATAATTACCATTTAAAATACACACTGACTGACTTTCGTTGTAACTACAGAGTTGTACAACCTTGATCAGCATCAATTTCAGAACATTGTGTTATCTTCATATCCTTTATCCACCAAATGCCAAGCCGCCACATCCCCAGAAGAAATTCGCTCTGCTTCTATCTTTACCCGCGCTGGCTGGCCATTCACATGCATAGACTTCTTGGCCCTTTGGACGGCCTTCTCTCACCCAGAACACTTGTCTCGTGGTCCATTTGTGATACTGTCGTATGCGCAGGTTTCCTGCCAGCAGGAAATCACAGACAGACACACAAGATCCTTCTGCAGCCATTCTTTATTACATCTTCCAGAGGGCGACCCCCTACACCCCAAAAGCACTGTTTATATATGCCCTGGAGTGGCATGCTCATCTCTGATTGGCTGTTTGCTCAGGAGCATAATACGCCCGGGATGGCTAGTGACTTGGCGGTCTCTGTCCCTAGGCACATGCGCAGTTTATCTGTAAACTTGGGAGAACACCAGATGTCAATGCCATCTGCTGGCTATCACCGCTCACTGCGGCTTCCTACATTTCTCCCTTTTTGTTTTAAATGATAGGCACTGGCCAATGCCCCGTGTCTTAGGCTAGCTGATGTGCTGTCCATTACCAATACCAAGAGATCGGTGGGATCCTTTGGATCACTACTCATTGGTGTGCTCCTGGTTTATGGCATCAGCCTAATCCCGTCATAGGGGCCAAAGGCAGCGGGCCTCGAGAACATATGGCAGTTTGACTCACTCTCCCGTGTGCAATGGGATAAGACCCCACGGGGTGCAAGAGCTAAGTCTCG
>JADRCD010193617.1:0-56124 GCA_019843815.1 Montemys delectorum
TACCTGTTAGTCAAACGGGAATCTCTGTGCCTGGCTTCAGTGCCTCCTGTGTAGCCTCACCTTTAACTTCCTGTTTCTAACAGATGAGTCTCATCTTCCCTCCCAAGCAGTATTCCCACAGCTTCTTTCCTTTGCCTGGAGCCACCGGATGCTCACCTGTGTCACCAACCACCACATGGTTCCTACTTCTGCAACCCATGTGGAATGTTTTCCTTCTTTCTTAGAGTAGGATCTGCAGCACTTAGAAATTTGTGGCCCTCTTGCCATGTTGACCTAACAGATGTTTCGTGGGTGTTGCCCAATTTTGCCTAGTTATTGTCATTTAAATTTTATTAATTAATTATTGGTGATTTTCTTTAAATGGTCAATACCATTGTCTCTCTGTTATTGTCATGCCCTCCTCTACTCCAGTAGGACAAACTGTTTCTTTTTCTAACGTCATCTTCCCATACCCAGAATGCACTTGATTTGTGTGTGGTCGGTCCATTGGTTCTTGTATATGTTATGCTTATTTCTTCATATTGTAATTTCTCTAATTTTCATATAGCCTCATGAAAAGGGGATGAGATTCTTTATGCCTGCAGTTCATGCCTCCAGTTGAGTTCTCACGTGGTCGAATTCGGGATTAAGCTTTTGTCTCTTTAGGCTCTACTGATATTATAGAAAGGACAGGGGAATCTAAGGAGGCTGGTGTTTCAGTTTGCTAGAAGGGGGTCTCACTAAGAGCTCACAGTCACTCTCACACTCACAGCATGGTTGGCAGTGGCAGCCGAGCAGTGGTGCAGATAACGCCAGCTGTATTGCACTTGGTGAGCCAGACGGAAGTTCAGTTGAGGCGTCAAAAAGTTTCTGTTTGATTGCTGTTATAAGCAGACTGATGACGATTGCGCTGTTTTGAAAAAGAGGGATCAATACCTAAATACAAATAAAGTTTATATGCAACCACAGTACAGTTTTGTGTGTGTTTTCTTTTCTCGTGTTTGGTAAAACTACTAGACATGACTAATTCTCTACTTAATAATCAAATTGATTCTTTGGTTCCTAAAGCACCACACAATTGCAGGTTATTAAATATCTCTGCTTTGACTATGTGACCAAGTCAGATTTATCAAGTTACCAATCACTCATTTAACTTGGGAGGCAGGTAGAAAAGGTAAGGAAGTTGACTATTAGGAGGTTTGTGAACTTGGGGGCAGGGTGGGGCCTGTTGTTCTAGGGGTAATAACAGTACTTACCTTTTATTCAGTTGTGGGCTTATTTTTTTCCCATCAACCCTGTGATTATGTAACATCACACTTGCAAATGAGGTCATTGAGATGAAATCACCTTTGCAGTGTCCCCTGGCTGCAGGCTATTGGCCCCCAAGCTCTTCTCTCCCACCTGACAGTTTGTGTGTGAAGTATGTGGAATGTGTATCCATACTGTGTATCCCAAACCTGTTAGTTACCTGCAAGAATATGTGGTTTGTTATTTGATTATTCATCTGTAAATAACATGCTCACCTCTTCTTAAACAACTCAGTGGTTGTCCCAGCCTCTGTGTCACAAGTTAGGTGATTATTAAAATGCCTAAGAACAACAGAATGACAAATTTCCACTCCCTTTTTTATATTTGTCAATAAAAATAGAAATGTGGTTAATCCATCTCTCTCCTTCCCATCCTCCTTCCTAACCATAAATTAGCCCAGGCAGGCTTTGAATTCAGGACCCTTCTGCCTGAGCCTCCACATGCTGGAGTTACATATAGTAAAGAACGATCACACATAGTGTGGCTAAATTATAAAGTGGAAAATTAAAGTCACTGTTGACATTCTGAACAGCCTCACAGCTAATCGTTGCAAATTTTAAGTACCTGGATGATTTTCATTTTGTTAGTCATTTTCTTTCTTAAATGGGATCATTAATGAATATAAATGGATTATTCCTCTTTTTCTCTTGCCCTTTATTAGCTTGGGTAAATAATACTACAGCTCAAAGTTGGGAGAATCAATTGTGTGATTGCACTGATGAATCATGTTAATTGACAACTACATTAAGAGTCAGTCATGTGACACACCACTTTTCTAAACCTGTGGACTCAGTCAAAACCACCATTTAATCCTAGTTGGCTTCCTTGAAATCCATCCCTCCAGACAAGGCACAAAGAAGATAAGAAACAGACAACTAGAGAAGGCATGCTGTTTTGTCTGGTTGGTTAACAAGTTCAGCTGCACTCTGCCTGGGCCTTACCATGTATTTAAAGGACCGGAGTGTTCTTGTCAGCAAAGTAGGCAAGAGTGTCACCTCTTTGCCTCTTTGATGGTCAAGTAAAATACGGAACATGCAAATACCAGATGGAGCGATTCTGCTAACAGTGCTAAGTTCCTGAACTGAGACCCAGACCATAGGTCTGTCATTCACTAGTTCAGTAAGGAGGTGTGCTTTAGGCATAGATGCCCCTCACTGCTCTGCGAAGCACTGCACATCCCATGTTCTTCCTGCTTGGCCGTTACTTCTCTTAACCCTTAGAGAATGGGAGTTGAAAAAGATGTAGGAATCATCCAGTCAAATCAGTGTGTTTTATATAAAGGGAATTAAAACTGAAAGATTAGTTTTGTATTTAAGTTCACACAGTTGTTTGTTAAGCAGCCAAACTTAAATGAACCTGCATGCTTGTTACAAAAGCAAATTAGATCTTACCACACCAAGGCACTTTTATGTATGCCAGTAGAATGATACTTCACCATGACCATTTAAGAGCTCGGTTAAACAACCCCACAGGCATGGATTTCTAACATTTGCCCTTGAGACATACCTGTACCCCACCCTTAGTCCCCCCACCCCAAACTGTGACGCAGCCTTCCTGTTGCCTAGCAGTTGAGAAAGAGCTGACAGGCCTTGAAGACAAGCTGTTTGTGTTGGAGCCTTGGTCTTTAAACCTCTCATCTCGGGTATATACACAGTGAGAAAAGAGTAAGTTCTACCATTTGCTTCTGGTCTGTAGCAACCAAGCCGTTTAGAGGAAGGTGTGGGATTTCTGTACTTCTCTCAGGTTTCCCCTCGGTTTCACTGTGAATCAACTGCTTGACATTTGGAGGTTTTGCCCTTTCCTGAGAGGCTGATGGACTGAGAGATATCAGATTTGTTCATTCTTCGTTAGTTGTATGACTTTCACTAACTCCTTAGTTCAGCTGTCCCGTGTGTGAAATGGGTTTGAAGAATCCTGCATTGTTTATATCTAAGGAATGTTTTAAACAGACAAATGAATGGGGAAGAATTTTGGGAATATGTGCAGTGCCCTCTTAGTTGGGAGGATATTCATAGAAGATTTAAAGAAAATAATAAAAACAAAACAAGATGGGGTTGATGTAGTTTGCCACAGTGTGTATGGTTAGTAGGTAGGGTGGCCCAGAAACAAGAGTTGCCGCTCCTCTTTTCCAGGCCTATGTGCTTATGTTTGGAGAAGATCAAATACTGTAAGAAATATGCAGACCTCTGTGTATCAGTAACCTCATTCATCATGTGTCGAAGTCTAATGTGTACCCTACCTACAAAACCTGTGTTAAGTATGGAAAAGGAACAAGAAGAGATGCTGGCTTGTGTGGACGTGTCCTCAGAGAGGGCTGTTTCCTCCTTAGTGGCTGTTGCCTTCTTGTGTGTCTGATGGAACAGAAGCCAGTGGGGCTCTAGTTTATTTCTCTGTTTTCAGTCTGACATTGTTGATGTCAACAATCACAGGGTAGTTGGGTGGTTGTTTAAATAGGGTTATGGTTTCATTTCAGTTTCTTTTTCCCCCTTGAGAATAGAAATGGTGGATTCTAACTGCTCCTCTAGTTTGGTAAGATATTTAGGGTGTATAGGATATGATTCTGGTTTTTTTGTGCTTGGTGGGGTGCCTCCCGTAGACCAGTCTCGAGTGTCTTTTGCAACTATAATGAGGAGCATGAATGGTACATTTTACTGTGTTTCCTTCATCCTGTCTATTTAATGTCATGGAGCACTAGCCAACCCTGAGCTTGAGGAGGTGGTGGTGCTAATTTCCATGGCAGACCTTTCCATGGCCTATAGTGTTAGGCTCTCAGTGCACTCATAGGGGAGGGAATCCTCCTGCCTTTCAGGTGAGGCTCCTGCCTCCCAGCATTCCTCCTACATTTCTGAACACTACTGTAGTCAGAGAAGTGCCCTACTGAGGTCATTGTGGTGGGCCCACACACGCTGCCATGCTCGTGAGACTCAAAATCTGCAAAGCATTTATGTCATCTGAGGACAAATGTGGGAACTCCTGTGAGCTCTCACAAATCATTTGAGAGCTTGAGCTCTAGGCTGCCTGTCTGTGGTGTCTCCTAAGGCACTTGAAAGCTATTTCTGTATCCTGTACTAACTTTGTTCCCCACTCACCAGCCTCTTGGGTGCCATGCTAGATTCTGCGTTCTCTGTCGCTAATTTTGTTTTTTTGTTTTGTTTGTTTGTTTGTTTGTTTGTTTTTGTCATGAGAACGCTTAACATCACATCTTTTGATTTTTATTTTCCCGCTTGTGCTTCCATTTTTAAAGATAAGCACTCCTAGACATTTTTACATGTGATAAAAATAGAATTAATGTTTTGGATTTGGTTTTATACTAAATTTTCTTGTTCTTTGACCTCAGCTTCATCTGTTTTATATTTTTTATTGTCTTAAATTCTGCATATCAAGTGAGTTGGGTGGCTAATGATTGTGGATGGTTTTCTGCTGTTGCTTGTAGACACCGTAAACATTACACACTGAGTGTTACAGGATCCACCTTGTTAGGCAAGTTGCTAGATGAGATGAGACAGACACAGTTTGGATCCTTTTCCTGACCCTGAGCCCCTCTGTCCTCGTTCTTCCTCTGGTTACCATGGCCTGCTCTCCTCAGCCAGAGCGTGCATCAAAATCAATGCGGACATTGTCAACTGGGAGGTCTTTGTAAGGTCCAGTGTCAGTGTTTGAAAAGAGTGATTCTCGTGGGAAGGATTTAGTACAGAGCCAGTACTTAACTGTTAGCCAAGTAGGCTTCACCTAGAGAACAACGTGGTAGAGGAACTGAGAGGACTTGTTTCTAACAGGTGGGGTCTCACCACAGGCAGGATCCTCTGTCCCTTCTTCAGGGCAGCTGGGCTCCCTGTGTCTGCGGAGACTCTCAGGCCCAAGTGGTATACGTACTGTGGTCCCTTTATTTCCAATCCCATTGCTTGGCTTCTGTGAACTCAGTTTCCTCTCAGTTTAGGGTCACTTGTGCTGCCACAGAGCATTGAGGACTGCATTGTGTTTGAGAAAGTTTGGGCTCACACAGTTGTGGGCCTGTGTACCAGAGGCTTTCAACGGAGATCTCTGGCCTGGCCTGAGTTCCGGTGAAGGGAAGTGAGCATAGGCAGGGAGGAGAAGTCGCATCTGCAGCTTCTGCTGCTGCAGTTGGCTTTACCTTAGCCTCTGACTTGCCTTCCAGGTTACTCAGTTACTCCGCGCTGCCCTGCACTGAGTTGGGTCGGGCTGGGCTGTGGAGAGGTGGACTACCCAGTGAGGACTGTGGAGCAGCTTCAGGCTTCAGGGAGAGCAGGAGTGTCACAGCTTTTAGAACAAAAGGCTCAGATGACAGAGTAGTTCTTGCACACCTTTAATTCCCTGGAGGGGATTTATATACAGTTTTGGGGGTGAGTCAGAGTTCGACAGCAGGTACTTCTCATTGATTTGGTCTGAGAGCTTGGGGAATCCTTATTTGCATGTAAGAAGGCTTAGTGCTACTAATATGTGACCAATACCACACACCTCTCCTGTGGGGGCTGTGACTGAAACAGGAGCCAGGGGCCCAGGAGGCATGGTCAAACACCTTGTCCCATGCAGGCAAACATTACCACCCACCAGTCTCCGGAGTTCCAGACCTCTTGCTGACCTGGACCAGGTTGCCTGCACAGCCTACCACCCCACATTCAGTCAAGTGGCTGTACTTCATTTTCTTTAATTTGGGTTGGGCCTGTCACTCTTCTTCACAAATCTGTTTGGTCAGAATGTGGATGTAGTGCCCAGTGAGGTGCCCCCTTAGATTTGTGACCAGGGTGCTTTTGCAGACTGGCATGAGGATGAACCTGGGCAAGACTTGCACACCAGCCTCTCTTGTCAGGCTGTCTTTCAGTGGCAAAGACATCAGGTGTCCTAGGGAGCTTACTTGTTGTAGTGCATAACTGGCTGTGCCAGAAAACAATGGAAGTTTTGATTTTAACAATTACTAGCAGTATAATTTTAGAGAGGTCATTTAATGCAAAAAAAATCTAGTTTTTGTCACAGTAATAAAATAAATTCAAGTTGTCTGTGAGCTTGCTTTCTAAACTTCACACAAATAAGAGAGACTGATGGTTGGAGCGATACACACATATATACATGCACATATCCTCACACACAGGGCTTCCTTGCTCTGGGAATTTCCTATGCCTAGGGACCTCATACCACATCAGCAGTGCCAGACTTAGCTACTTCTTGGAATTCTTTTTTGTTACATTGCTAGCATAAAGGTATTTTTGTCATACTGGGTTGTCTCTTTCTCTCTTCTTTTGCAGAAGCTTGCCTCTCTTAAGGTCCAGCCATTTTCAGCACCATCATATTTACAAGTATAACTTGAAGGGTACTTTGAGCTCGATCATATTTATCTCTTACAGTTCTAGTGTCTGTGAGGAGAATCAGACCAAAAAAGCAAGAAAATAACTCTGTCTGGATTCTCACATAGTTCCTGGAATAGACACTTCCCTTCTATGGGTGATCTTTTAGCACTGTCAGTAACCCTATTTTGAAAGTGCTCTCTAGTTCCCAGGGTTTGGATGAGGAGAGGCCGCAGGGAGATGGGAATGGAGAGGGTATTGACCCCGACTCTTCCATCTGGATGTGTCTAAGTGCTGCTACATAAAAGATATTACTTCTGTTTTCCAGTAATGTTTAATAAATGAATTAGTGGGCTGCCTTTGCTCTCTGATCTGCAGAGAGCGCTGCTATAGGCTTTCTTTGTTTACACTTGAGTGGTTTCCTTCAGCTGGGGTCAGGAGTATAATACAATTTCCCACTGTGGGCCTCACAGCATGTAGAAGGCAAGGAGGAGTGCCCTTTGTGAATGCCTTCTTGGTGCTGGCAGCTTTATATATGCTCATTGCATTCTCACCCAAATTCCATGTGGACGTGGTTATGTGTTCCTACTGTATTGGTGAAGTGACTAAGTCTAAGAAAATCAGAGAGCTAGCCCAGGTCCTCCAGCTGCAATCTAACAGAGCTATCCAGAGCCTCTGCTCCACAGCCTCACTAAGCAGCCTCTTCCCAAGCTAGGGTGGTAGGTGGTAGACAAGCAAAGGAGTTCTTCTTCTATCATCTTCTACAAGAGGACAGAAATAAGAGTGAAAGTAGCTATGACTAAGAACCAATCAGATTGTGTACTGGTGGGATTGATGGGGGCTTTCTGGGGGCAGTACCCTAGATGAGAACACAGAGTCCTTCATTTAACTTCATCTGTGCCATGCCTGATACTCTGCTAAATAAAGGAAATGAGACTCAAAAAAAAAAAAAAAAAATGAGCCCTAGTTGATCAGTCAGCCTTGGATGAAACAAAATACTCTCATTAAGTATTAACGCCTAAAGGCATGTGCCTGGCAGTGAATGCCAGGGGAGACAATGAAATAAAAGTCTGAATTCCCCATATCACATGACAGTCTGTGACACAAATAGGGAGGGGTTAGGCATCTCTTTCTGTCTTCCCATTTAGGATTGACAGTGGGTTGAGTGATCCAGCAGAAGGCTTCAGACAAGGAACCACAACCTTCTGATTCTGCAACCTGATTTTCCATCACCTAGAAAAGAATATAGACTTCTCACCTCTACATTTCTGCCAACACAAGACTCCTCCATGGAGTGGTGCCACCAAGAGCCAGTTGACCACCATCTTCTTCCTTGTCACTCCTCCTATCCCCAACATATTAAGTCTTGTCTCCTGGTAATCTCAAGTCCTGCTGTCAGCTGGACTGCTACTTCCTGCTGGGGAAGCAAGTAGTGCAAGCAGAGAGGTGTGTGTTGCTGCTGGACAGAAAAGAGGTGACCCTTTCTCCAAAGGTGTTTAACCTGAAGGAGTGTCACTACAATCATTTCATTGTTGCGGTGAGAGTGGGGACTCAAATAAGAAAGACCCACCAGTGTTTGAAAGCTTGTAACAGCTAAGCCAGTCTCTGCTGTGCCTCCCTTGCCAACTTTATCCAGTGGGGGATTCAAGGATTGGAGGAATAAGAATGAATGAGGTCTCTTATCAGAATAGTAAGGTAAGCCAGTTCCTCCTGGGTGTCATCTGTGATCATACCGATCGAGCAGTGTTCTCAGCTCCAGATGCTGCATGTGAAATCACCTGGGAAAGCTTAAATATGTGCCAGTACCTGAGCCCCACCACAGACTGGTGGAAAGTGCTTCCATATCTTCTGCGCAGTAACTGCTCCAGCTTGCTCTGTCACCATTGGTCCTAGGCTGGTTTCCTCCCTTATGGGAGACCCCTATGAGGCTCCCCAGGAATGTTGGTTAACAAGCAGATAAAGGTCTTTCCCTTTATGACCACTTCCTGATTGTCTGAACTGGGATTCCACATCATGGCAGGTCTACAAAAACCAGGTAACTGTCTTTAAAACAAACAAATAAACAGATTTATTTCTCTTCTGGTTTCTGTTCCTGGGTCAGTCCTTTGCTCCCCTCCCACCACTTTGCTCCTATTGCACCCCCTCTACAAATTCTTGAGTGGAAGAAACAAGGTCTAATGTGGTCTGCCATGGCACATCTCTGAATTGCAGAGTGGTTCTGCATGATACTTTTATCCATTTAGTTTATTTATTTAGCAGTGTGGGAGAGCCAGCCCATGCTAGGCAAGCACTATACTGCAGAGCTGTAGCTCAAACCTGCATTATTTGTGATGCTTTTCTCCCAAGAAGAATCAAACACAGATGTCCTAATGTTAATTTTCAAGTGATAATGCCCTTAAAATCAACTTTTTAAAATTATTGATTTGCTGGTAACACCGTTTTCCATTGGCTTTTTGAGTTTAGCTTATTATCTTGCCCTTTGTAGCATTGCCAGAAAGATGAGTGTCATTTGGCATCGGTACTGAATTTAGCCTGTCGGGAAAGATTATTATGTAGGGATTCAGCAAAGCACTCCAAAACAGCATACTTCCAGCTACAGCTATGTTCTCAGAAAGAGTAAAGACAGTATTTCCCTCCTCCTCTTTTGTCTTTGTTTTATTGCTTTGTTTTTATAGCACCTTTAAAATTTCATTGACTTCTGTGTTTCGGGCTCTGGGATTTTTTAACCAAATAAAAGTATTATGTAATAATAATACACAGACATTAAAATTTGAAATGGAAAGACAAAGCAAATGCACAGGAATACACAATCTCAAAATGCATTTTTATCAGTCTCCTTTTCAAATCTGAAATTCTCATGTTTAATCCTTAGCTGGGGGATTTACTTGATGTTTATCTGTATCTCTTGTCTCTCCTTTGTCCGCCCCCCCTTTGCCTCACCTCAGTTTTATGGGGCTTAGTGGTAAGATTAAGGTTTGCCGAGAAGTCAAGAAAACAACTTACAGAGCTGTGAACTGGGAGGCCTGGGAGGAATGTTTATGTACAGTGCCCAATTTATAAGATTCAGGGAATTGGGAATGAGTGTATCATGGTTGCCTACCATGCAGGAGGTGCTGGATTTGATACTAGTGACACAGACAGACACACATAGACACATACACACACACACACACACACACACACCAAAACAAATCAGAAAAGTTGGGGATAAGATAAGAGGAGGAGGCTGAGTTTAACAAATAATGAATATGTGAGCCTGGCATTTATTCTTCAAGACTAATATAAATTATTCTTTATACATAGGTCTCAATCCATACCTGGGAAAGGAATATGTATGGTTTTTATTTTAAACATATGATATAGTTAGATGTAATACACATTTGAATTGGACAAAGAATATTTATTCTAGCCAGCTGGAACAAGGAGGCATAACATAAACTAGAAGAAATAATGTAAGATTAGATGTATAATTGGACAGTTGTAGATTAATGCACCCAGTTTGCACAGTGTGTTAGCTACTATTATGTGGCTTTGACCAAAGGACAAGAAAAAAATAGGAAACGAGGGGAAGGATTTCAGTTCATGGAAGGTACACCAGAGCAGCCCACGACTGAGGAAGAGCAGAGCAATCAGGAACCAGACGATGAGACTGTAGATATACAAGGTATAGCCTTCAGATGCCTGCCCTAGTGACTCAGGTCTGCAAGCTTGAGCCCATCTGCTAAACATTCAGCAGCCCAAAGCACCAGCAGCAGGAACAAGGGTTCAAAACATGAGCCATTGGGGTATATTCGAAGCAGAACAATAACGAAGTCATTCTTGGTTTTCCATCTTCCAATAGAAGGATTCCACCCCTGCCCCCTCCAACAGGAAAGGAGACTGTGGAGAGGAATGATCATGTCTGGTTTCACTGGGGGGCATGTTCTAACCTGTGAAATACCACCCGAGAGAGCAAGTTTAGGCTAGAAAGTGATTGCCCTAGTTTATAACTTAACATTAAAACTTGGGCTTTGCTCATATTCTTAAAGAATGCAGGGAGACAAGAGATGCGCACATGTGACTAGATGAGCAGCTCTGAACTACAGTTAGGTGGACAGCTCAAGCGTGAGCTCTGTGTGTGGACTTGGAAGAAATGTGCCTGCTTCCTTTTCCTGCTGCTGTGTGAGGTGGTACATAAAATACTCCTTTTACCTATACTATGTGAGCTATAATTTCTTTGTTAAGGAAAAAATCACCTAGAAATTACAAGGCACACAAGTGATGTGGTTGGTCTGTGACTAGCACATCTTGACGACCACAGCTTTATTGTTAAAACAAGAATAAAACAGAGCTGGGAACATGGTGCGATCACTAGGATACCTGCTATGCGAACAGGATCTGAGTGTGGGTCCCCACATTAACAACCAAGTACACAGCTAAGCATGGCGGCGCGTGCCTGTCATCCCAGCGTTTGTGAGGTAGACAAGAGGGTTCCTGGAGCTTGCTGCTCAGCCCATCTAACCACATCAGTGAGCTCCCTCCACGTACTGTTTTCAGAGACTGAGATGAAGAACAGTAAGGGAAGATACCTGAGTTGCTTGCTCTGTCTCAGTCCCTGTCTCAGTTCCCCTCCATCCCCCCTCCACACACACAGAGGGGGGACTCGAGCTCAGCAACTGCTGAAAGTTCACCTTTCATCTGCTGTGTGGCACAGTGCAGTATATTGAGCACAGGAATGAAAGCTCTGGTTTTTTTGTTGTTGTTTGTTGATTTTTCTTTTGGGGGGGATGTTGTGGATTTGTAGGTTTTTTTGTTTTTTATACCAGTTTGGTGGAGTCACCAACAAACTTCAAACAAAGATATGCCAACTATGTTCACTATATAGTACAACCACAGTCATACACTACCCACAGCACACTGGGAGCTGCCACTCAATGAGGAGACGATCACACCATTTGGAGATAAGCAGTGCCACTGTCTGAGAAGAGAGTGGTAAAAATAAAATAGAATTCCAACAACTGTGTGTGTGTGTGTGTGTGTGTGTGTGTGTGTGTGTATAAGTATACAAATAAACACATACACACACATATATATACATAGATACATATATATACACATATACATATATATACATATATATGTGAAAAAAAAAAAAAACAAAATCAGAAACACAGGTGGGAAGGAACTGGCTTTGGTTGGTGGCCTTACTCCCCAGGCGAGGCCTGTCCATACATGTGAACAGTCACCTCTGTCCAAATTGCCATGGACACATACACACTTTCATGGCACTATTCCCTTTTGCACAAGGGAACACTTACAGAGAGTGGCTCTCAATTAAAGGCTTGTGGGGGGAGCAGAGAGGGTCTGTTCAAGGCAAAGTCAGTGCCAGCAAGGGGATGGGCCAGTGCCTTGCTGCTCCAGTCCACACAGGCTTGCCCTAGCCTCCTGGGAGTGGGCAGCGATGGCTGGGGTGTGAAGGACTCCCAATGGGTAGGATGTCACAAACGTCATGTTCTCAGGAACAGAAAACTAGTCACAGTGGTGGCAGCAACAATGTCCTGTGTATCCTGTGTAGTCAGACATTTGGCGCAGAGAAAGGCCTCTGCCCCGCACGTAGGGAAGCAGGCCTCAGGTCCAGCTGGCACTTGACCCAAAAACTCTGTTCTTGATAAGAAGAATCAGACATTGGATGAGGAAGATTGTAGCCCACAGGAAAATAAGATTAGTCCAGGTGTGCTGTCCTGATGGACAGTAGGCTCTCCTAGGACCCAGAAGCAGTGCTCATACAGAGGCAATGTGGGCCTAAGAATGCAGTGTTAGGTGCCTGGAAACACGTTGCTTAGTACGCGGGTTTGTGTGCTGCTGCTGTCTGCTCTGGCATGAAAGACCCATTGAGGAATGGATAATGGAAAGATCTTTGAAAACACGTGAAGTTAGTACAACTCAGTAGGAAAACCTAATTTGAACAGACTGGACAAAGAGTTTTCAAAGTTGTTCTTACCAGAAGCTTCCGCTGCTAGAGAGGCACCACCTTCCTTCCTTGGGTGCCTCTGTTTTGGAGGACTTATTTGTTTTGTTTTAACTTAGAACCAAATGACCTTCTTCTACATAAATAGATGAAGTAAACATGTGGCCTCTATATATTTATGTCCCTGTGCATATTTGAATCAGATGACTTCTTTATATTCAAATAACTTTTTATGCAATGTGAAAGGCTTTGAATGTGTGGGATACTTAGCTCTGTGCCTAGTGAACGTCGTAACAAGTGGAGCTCTGTCTTCTTACCATTGCTCACACAAAGCTGATCCTGGTTACAGAATGTTAGTATCAGGCATCCTTTCAGTGGATGCAAGAGTTGTCTAGATAGGCTGGAGGTCACAATATCAGTCCTAGTGTGAATTTCATGCAATTCTACATGCACACACACCAGATTCATCTAATGAGGGGAAGTGTCAGTTCAAATCAGGGAATGGCTTGGTCTAGCCTTTCATGGAGATATTTAATGAGTGCTTATGGTTTCTATAATGTCTCAATGTGTTGTGATTCCAGGACACATGAAACACATAGGTAGCCAATCTTCTCCAGGAGCTAGAGAAGGCCAAACCCTTAATCACTGGGTGGGTGAGATGGCTGAAGACTTGAGTCCCATTCCCAGGACCCACATCATAGAAGGAGAACACCAACCCATACATATTACTCTCTAATTTCCATGGGATAGGTGTGGCACAAAGGCACAAACACACATAATAAATAAATGTTAGGGAAGAAATAAGAACCTTACCCTGTGTCTTAGTTACTTTTCTGTTGCTGGAGTAAACACTGTGAGAGCAAAAGCAACTTGTGAAGCAAAGAGCTTACTTCAGCTTACAGCTCTCAGGTCCCGGTCCATCGCTGAGGAAAGGCAGAACAGAAACTGCAGTAAAGGCTGGAGAATACTGCTTACTGGGCTGCTCAGCCTGCTTTCTTACAGCTCTCAGGACCAACAACCCCAGGGTGGCACCTCCCACGTCAAGCAAATATCAAGAAAATACCCTGCAGATTTGCCCATAGATTAGTCTGGTGGGGACATGTTCTCAACTGAAGCTTTCTTCCAAATGACTCTAGTGTGTGTCCCGATGACATAAAACAAGCCTACACTTCTGACCCTGATGCTGCCACCTATTACCATGATGGAAACCTTTCTTTAATTGGACATAAGAATTCCCGGCTCACAAGAGATGAAGTGGGCAATCACACAGTTTTTAAAAAATCTATGTTTCTACACTGAGCACAGCAAAATGAGTCTTGCAGAAGGACCCCTGAAGTAGCTTTTTAAACATGGTTTGGTATGTTTGCATGCAAGTTTAATATTCTTTCTTCTCTTCTGTTGTTGACCTGTAAGCACACGTAATTAGCTGTTTGGTCTGTCCCAGAGCATCTAGTTAACAATTTTCTTACCTACAGTTCACTCTCACAATAGCCGTTTTGTGTGGAAGCTATATCATTGACATCTGCTTTGGCATTCTGTCTCTGACCAGTGGGTGATTTTGAAAGTCTCAGATTTTACTTTCAGATTCATCCACGGCAGAGCCAGCCTCTGCTTTTCCCCCTAACATTGAAGAATGCTTTCTAGACAAAAGGCCAATTTTAGTTGGCCTTAATTCTCCCTCTGCGGCATTCCTTTAGTTCTGTGTGTTTGAAATTCAAGGCCCGTTCTGGTTTCAAGTACACTTTTTAAAGTCTGAAACAGAAATGTATTATTGGACTGATAATGACTTACGGAGGCCAATAATGGGTTTATGTAGGAGCCACAGTGCTGTTTTTGTTAGTGGCTTAAGTGCCTTTGACTGTTCTGTCTCCTCCACCTCCTTCTCCTCCCTCAGGTTTCTTGAATCGTGTTAGTAATTTGATATTCCTCTTGTCCTGGGTAATGCAAGCTAACATTGGCAAATTGTTGTGAGAGTGCTTCAGGGAAAGAATTCAGCTCAACACACAGCAGTATAATTTTGTGGCAGTTGTAAATGGTTCTTAAAGTACAGAGTGATCAAGAAGCCTTGAATTTCTTCTATTTTTTTTTCCTTCAAGTTTAGCATACTATACAATACTGGATTTTAAAAATATTCAGAGAGAACAGATCGTCCCTGATGCCTCTAACCCAACTATTTTTAGTTATGATTTTTAAGTCTTTCCTTTTTCTAGTTTTGCCTTCTTGCTTTATATTGTTTTATGGATTTACAGTCTTTGATTAGTTTTTGGGGTAGCATAATATAACTGTATGGAGCTGTTCGTTACTTTCCCAAACCATTTCTGTGTTATCAGCTCTCTGACAGGAGATTGCCTAAATTTTGGCTAATAGCTATCACTGTTCCAATCCACTTCTAAGTCATTAGCACTTTTTTTTTTTTTCCAAACTGAGCAATTTCCTTAGCATACATTCCCAGAAGGAAGATTGCTAAGATAGGAATAGTGGAATGCCAACACTGTAGTGCCATCTGATGCTATAGCAGTTGCTTTGTCAGTGGTGTACGGCACAGCTGTCCATTAAGAACCATCATTATAGAATGGGCTGCTCGTTAGTTGCTTTAGCCGTCTCTGCACTGGAGGCTCCTGAGCTTATCTAGGCAGACCTCACTTGATGGCCCTTTTAACAAACTCCATGTGATGGTACTACCAAAAAGAAAAGGTGTCAGCCATAGCTGACTGTCCCCTGAGGGAAAGAGGAGGTGCCACTCTGACATGAAGAAAGCTCTTCCCTGTATGTTCTCACAATAGTTGAGACCTTAACTCCAGAAGTGGATGGCCTGTACTGTTTGAGTTGGGTAAGGTGCTTATCGTTCTTCTTCAGAGAAATCGTCATCATATTGTAACACTCCTTAGGCTTACACTCGTGGTGCTCTGGATATTCTGACCATTTGGCTTTTTCCTTCTGCTCTTGCTCTTTCTTCTCTGAGACCAAGTGAAACACCCATCTTCTCAGTCACCTTTGCTCTGCCCAGCCAAGCAGGACTTGTAGAGCCTTCTGGGTAGCATATGGATTGTTAGCAATTTGCTGTCTCTGTGGCCTAGATGCGTACCAGCACTGCCATGTCCTGTGTTTCAGGAAGGGAAGCATTTACTTTCCATCTTGTGGTCATGTTCCAGGAACAGGTAATAAATGTGTTATTTAGCATGAGTTGGTGCTTAAGATTTCTGACACAAAGTGAGACAAGATAGAGTTTGGTCTAATGAATCTCTGAGTCCTATTATTTTTGTAAAGTAGTTTGTATGATTGTTGTACAATCTAAACAGATTGGTATAGTGAGAGGCAGTACTTGGACCAGGTCTTTAGAGAAGGTGACAGGAGCCATACTGTCTCTCAGCTACTTAGTTACACCACTACAATTTGTAGGCCGATAAGTGAAGGCTGAGCCAATATCCATCTGGCCTGAGTGTTGGGGATCATGTCTAGATCCTAGTGACATCTTTCTATCAGGTGAATTGTAAAAGAGGTGAAGGCATATCCGTACTTTATGCCTCCCCTGTCCCCCTTCTCACTGTGTGATGTGCTGCCTGTCTACCATTTCTGATCTGAATCTATATGCTTTAAGCCAGTCTCTGATGTTTCAAGTCCCCTGTCCAGAGGTAGCACATAGGCAGGTCATACACTTTGTTGGCCTTTATACCATGCCATGTCCCCGTCATGTTTAAGAATTCTCTCCCCTTTCCAATTGCGTTGTTCCTTCTCATCAGTTCCCACCGGGTCTCTCATAACTGCCGCTGTCTTCAACACAAAGCAGGAGAGCAAGAAAAGCTTGTGTGGAGCACATTTATTAAGACATGACCTCAAGACAAGCCACACAACACCCTTGAATCTCAGATTCCTCGTTTATGAAATTATTAAGAATGCCTGCCTTGCTAGTGTTTCCTTGTGCCAAGCTCATAGGAAGCATTCAAAATCAGTAATTGTAGTGAACTTCGAGTAGCTTACTAAAGAAGGTCAGCAGAACTTGCAGAGCTGTGTGCCTTGATCTTGTCTTTAAAAGTCTTTGCCCTGCAGAGGCCAGTGTGCCTCACTTTATAGGGATGTGTAACTTGTACATGATGTAAGGAAGGCCATTTCACTTAGGCCTCCTGAACTAGCAGAGACTCAGGTCAGCTCCCTCAGAGCTGTATTGACGTGAACTTGTATCTGTGTTTCATTTCTTTTCTTTGTGTCTCGCTCATAGTGGTGTTTCTTCCTCAACATTTGTTCAACAACAGTTATGGCTGCTTGTGCATCACTTTTGCCACTCCTTTCTAGCTCCTGCAGTGGGATCTGATAGGCCTGCTTGTTCTTCTTCTGCAGCCAGATAGGCGTCTCTAGGTTGCTGGGTGAGCCTGTTTTCCCTGGTGATTTTAGCAATGCAGCCAGAGGAAAAGTGTAGTCCCTGGCTACCCTGGATCTCATCTTTAGCTTCAGACTAATTGTAATCAAGCACTATACACAAGTAAATTATTTAGGAGCTATTCCTATTCATGTATGTATTACATGGGAATGGGAGTCTTGTCCTTTGGTTCCATGTTACACAGAAGCAGAAATATTCACAAGTGGTTAAGGGAAACTTGTTATTTGTGGAGCTAGTTCTCTCTTGATGCGAAGCAGATCTTTGTTTGGTATGTAGCAATCTCTAGGACAGTGAGTCAAGCCTTCCACTGGTTTGCATTTTTCATTAGTGTGTCATTTAAGGAAATCCTGTGGTCAGGACCTTGGAACAAGCCTGTGTTTATTCTTCTGCTAAAATAAAAAATTCAAAACACTTAATAATGTATCTGAAGATAAAGTTGTGTTTCTGGAGCTGTTTGCCTAAAATTTGGAAGGGGAACAGTTTTCAGTGTTGTCTATTAATAAATCTTTACAAACTTTTAGTCCCATGTGGATCATAGAAAGTGGGAGGTTCTTCTAATTTAAATGTTACAGATACTTGTAGACTAGGGGTTCCAATAACATTCAGTAATTTTCTTATTCAAAAAGGATTGATTTTTATCCTAAGTGTCTAATGAAAAGGATCACACCAAAGCTTTGTTTAATATATCTAATACCCCACACATATTGTTTTATTTAACAGCTCTAGAAATAGAGTATAAAATACATTTTTTAGTATTAAGAGAAAATTATGATGGTTTGTAGTGTTTTGAAATTCCTCCTATTTGAATTTTTGAAGTAATAAAGTTCATCTGACCTTTTCTGGCTGCTAACCATATTCATTTTATTCATTCTACAAGTGTTTATTCTGTAAATATAGTACTAAGAATGTGTTAGTTTCTAGGAGTAGAGGTCAGGCGTCAGTGATTTCAATTAAGATGAGATCCTGTGACTATAATCTTGTCCTTCAGGTCCCTCCTCATTGGTGACTTGGCTCCCTTCTGTATGGGCAAACACATTAAGTTGGTTGGTTTTTAAGACAAGAGCTAGCTGTTAGCCCAGTCTGGCCTCACACTCACTGCACTCTTGCCTCAGCTTCTTTAAAAGCAGGAACTGCACATGTCACCACTACATAAATTTCCCAGGGGCACTTGCACCGGAGGGGCTAACAGATTCCAATTTAACCACACCAAAGTGTATATGGCTCTTTCTACCCATGATCTCATCTCAGCCTCTCTCACCGTTAGAGATCCCCTAGGCTCCTCTAAGCCTTTCCAAACTTGCCTCTGGAGCTTGTCCTCCCAGTGGCCTAATCAGCCCATGTTTCCCAAGCACTTGTGGGCTATCTCAGGATCTGCCTTCCCATTTACTGAGCTTCTGACGAACCAAATGCCCTCATAGGCCATTGGAGCCTGGAGTTGCCTTCACAACCTCCTTATAGAAACACCCATGAGTAAGAGGCAGCTCTGCATTTAGTCCTTATACTAGACTGTCCAAACTCTGGACTTAGGCAAGTCGTTTAGTCTCAGGGTTTTGGTTTTGGCTTTTGTTTTAAATAAATATGAAAATTAAGCTATATCATCCACATGTAGGGTTCTTCTCGCTCTATAGTACAATAAAATGAGGTTAACCTTTGGCTATTAGAAATCGGAGTTTTTCCATTTCAACTGAATCCTGATTAGCATAGAGGATAATGAGCTTCACTGAGTACAGAAGACCTGCTGGCCAGAGCTCCTGGTCTAGTAGTCAGAGAGAAGTGGCTTGGTGAAGTAGAAATAGCAGAGAACATACACCTGCTGGAAAATTCTCTCAGAGTGGATAATTCACCACCATACACTGCTCCGGTACCCTTCCTCTGTTGTGATAAAATATGACTAAGAGCTTTATTGGCTTATACGTTAAGGTTACAGTCCGTCATTCAGAGAATTCAGGGTAAGAAACCTTGACACAACACCATTTGCAGGCTCATGTTTAGCCCATTTTCTTATACAGCCTGAGACTACCTGCCCAAGAATGGCGTCACTTGTAGTATGAATCAGTACTATGCCCACTGGTCAATTAAAGCTTTCATCTCAGATGACTCTAGGCAGTGCCAGAGTTAAAGCTAAGTAGCACATGCACCTTTACACTATAGAACACTGGAAGGACCTGCTGAACTGAGGGCAAAGAGACTTTTTTCTAACTGGAAAATCTGCAAGTGAACAATGTTTGTCTTTATTTTTTTCTCCCCCCCCCCCCATTTTATGTGTATGAGTGTTTGTGCACCATATGAGTGTAGTGTCTAAGAAGGTCAGAAGGCAGCGTTAAATCCCCTGGGGTTGTAATTACAACCATACTCTATAATGTGGGTTCTGGGATTCTAACCCAGGTTGTCTGAAAGAGCTAGTGCTTGTAACTTCTGAGCTGTCTTGCCAGCCCCTTTTCCTTACTTTTTGTGTGTGTGTGGGGGAGATAGATATGTAATCAATTATCTCTTCTTTTTAATTTTTTTAAGAGGGAAGTCATAAGGTATTTATGAAAATAATCCTTAGGATAGTTAATGAATAAATATGATTACTTTGATAGCCTTAATATATCTTTGTCCTCCGAAGAACTTTCCAAAAAATACAGAAAATGTAGAATTCTTGTCCTATAAAAGAGGGTCATTGGACTAAGAGCTAAGCCAGTATTGTACAATGTCTTCCTCAGGTGAAGACATGAATACAAGTAATCTTCGCCTCTGTCTATCCTATGAGGAATTCAGAAATGCACGCAGATCACACGAGACTGTGGTGCATAGTGATAGTGAGCAGGAATGACGAGATAATGAGCATCGGTTGGACTGTTCACTACAGAACCACATTTCTGGCTATGTGAATCTGCACAATGTTTTACAGTAGTCATAAGCAGCCATGAAGAAAGAGCATGCCTAGCTAGAGCTCTGCTTCTCTTTTGCCTGACTGCCCTTGCTATGAGAAGTTGCAGGGGTTGGGGAGGCCCTGCACCCAAGGCAGAGTCCATGTTATTCCACAGACAAGAGCTGGCAATGGTTTAAAACAAGTTTTAAGTATCCAAACGTCCACTGCAGGATTTTCTTTCCAGAGTAGAACTTAAAGAGAAATTACCTCTACTATTAGCTGGAAAAGGGAACAGGTTTTAATGGGAATGGAAAATAAGAAATTGTTTGAAGCTTGTGAGGAACAAGTGAAGGCTTTGGGGGAAATCCCAAGGGAAATTCTCTGATCTTAAGCAATCCCAAGGCATGGAGGAAAACTCTAGCCTGTTTTAGTGAGTGAGTCATGAGGTCAGGATCCTGAGTTACACAGACCATTGTTTCTTTAACCAGTTCAAGTCGTGGGTTTTGTAAATGATACCCTGGGGAGATTTTGATTTCTTCTTCAGAATTTCCTTTCCTATATTCAGTCTTCAAAGAATGAATATGGGGTTATGGTGGGGGAGACAGAGAAGAAAAGACACAGGTGCTTTCTAGAAATTTGGGAATTGTTAGAGCACAAAGGAAAAAGGCCTCCTTGGTAATTATCCCAAAATTGGTATTGGGAGGAAATAAAGTAAGAAATATCAGAATTGAGACAGAGGCATTTCTGGATGTTAAGAGGAGACAAACCAGTGTCATACACAAATCTATCAGAAGAGCCAGAAACTATTGTACTCACACTAGAAAAGAATGTGAGAAAGACAGTCTTGTATGGACATAAAGTCTAAGAACTAACAGGTGCGGTTATTGATCATCTACTCTGTACATCTTCACACTGCTAAAAAGTGAAATGAGACCCTGATCCCACCAACTATGGAGGTATAGATCTGTAATCTGAACACTTAGCAAGTGGAGGCAGGAAGAATCCACAGGAAGCTGTTTAGACTATGTGGGACCCTCAACTCAAAGGGGAAAAAGAGGATCCCCAAAGGATTAGAACACATGCCTGATACTGAGAGTCCAAACCCCATCCAGACTGTGCAGTCCACCATACTGATAAGAAATAGTTGTTTAGTTTTGTTGAGGCAAGGTATCATTGTGTAGCCCAAACTGACATAGAAATCATCATTTAGTCCAGGCTGACCCTTTGCTAATGATCCTCCTGCCTTAGTCTCCAAGCACTAAGATTGTAGTTGTGCATTACCATCCTCTACCAAAAGAATTGTTTCAGAAAAGGGGGTTGTATGGAGCTTTTAACAGACCTGCTGAGTTTCCTTTTCATTAACCAAGCTACGTGGTACAGCTTTGAGAAAATATTCATCTAAGTATGGCTTTCTGTACCCTCAGCTTCCATGAATGTGAATTGAAATTTGGGTTGAGAAAGGGGAAGCCTTTGATTTAAACTGAATGTATATTTTTTTTGTTTTGGTGTGTGTGTGTGTGTGTGTGTGTGTGTTTTGAATGTCCTCTTTGTTTTGCTTTCAGATACATTTTTTCTCAAGCTGGCCTCTAATTGAAGATTCTTTTGCTTCAGCTTTTTCAGTAGCTGGGATGACAGGCCTGTGCCACCATACTCTGTTCAAATAACTATTTATATAACATTTACACTGTTTGGGGTATTAGAAGTGATCTAGAGATTTAAAATAACCACAAGAGTGAGCATATGGTATATGTAAATAATATAATATTTTCCAAAAGGGGCTTGAGTATCACTAGGGGTCCTAAAACCAGTCCCCCTTGAGAACAAGGAGATAGTTGTAGTTTTTAAAGTTAAGGCTACTCTAAATACATAAAAACCATTAACCTCATGCCTTACCACAACTATCACACACAAAAAAAATATAGAATGAATTCTTCAGTAACAAGTACTGCTTCTCTTGCAGAGCTTTCAGAACATTAGCCAAACCATGTATAATTATTGGGGCTAGACACTTTGTCTGTATCTGTCCACATCTCATTGATTAGATGGTGAGGGGACTCTTGGCTCACTTTTGAGATGTGGATCTCAACTTAGAGGATCACTGTGGTGTGTGTCACTGAACATGGTGCTAAGTGGCACCAAAGTAGGTAGATAACATTGAGAAGTTCCTAGGCCAGTTAAGCCAGTGTTCTCCAAACATCCTCCTTTACCTGTCCTGAGCATAGACATTTGTAAAACGGCTGGGCTGGCATGATCACCATGAAGTTAAAGCTTTGCAGAAAGAACACTCCCTCAGCACTGTTTAATTAGAAGGGTCCCATTTTCCACTCTTATCAAAACTAGAAGCCACTTTTAAATCATTGACAGCCCTTTAATTTTACTCCCAACTGCAGAGAAACAATTGAAAGGAAGTTTGTCCCCCTATTTACAATATAACTCAGTCTACAATGTATAAGATTATGAAAGTCTTCCTTTATCTCATGTCTTAAAATTAGTTTTCTAAAATTGACTGTACCTTTCTGAGTGATTACATCTTCCTTTAGATCCTCATATGTCATACAATAAAAGAGCATTCATGTTTTCAAACACTTTGTGTATAGAGACCTAGTAATAAATGGCGTTAAGGTGGCCTGTAGGAACCCTGATGTGAGGGATCTCCCCTGCACCTGTAGCTCTAGGATATTGTGTCCCACTAGGGGCATTTGTCAAGTGAATTAATCGAGAAAGAGTAGGGATGAAAATTTTTGTGTGAAGTGCTATATGGATGTGCGCACACATTCTTAGTTAATTAATATCCTACTAGACTGCACACATATCAGGGCCTAAGAATGATTATGCACATTCTAAGAGGACTCAGTCCATAAAATGCAAAACCTGACATCTAGTGGGAATGTCTCTGAAGTGCTAATATGCATCTTGAGGAAATAGGATTTGATTTATAGAGAACTTAAGTACCATACACAGGAAGATTCTACCTTGAAGGAAACAGCACCCAGTGGTGAGTGGTGTTCAGTGCTTCTGAACAAAGAGTGCAGCATCCATCTCTGTCTTCCGTAGTTCAGTATCACAAGGTCCCGGTTCTGGGAGTAGCCTCCTCCTATTAAGGCACTGTGTCCGCTGATGCTCAGAGAGCATTATCTGAGAGGGACATGCTGAGGACCAGCTGCTCTGGTAGGGGACAGGCATCTCACATTAGCCTTTGAACCCTTTTAAAAAGACTATGCTTTAAGTTAACCACTGTCCTAAATTGCAGTGAAATGTAATTTGCAAGAGGATTAGCTAGATCTTTGTGACATTTATTTAAGACTTTTTATCTGTATAATAACTTAGGGACATCATGAATTACTAATATAATAAAAATGCCATTGGACCCACACATCATCGTGTAAAACACAAGCGCCTCACTAGAGAATGTCTTCAGTACAAACAACTTTTTGCTTAATGTTCATGCTGAAAATTAAACTTTAAATATAAAAATCTTTATGGACATGGGAGATTACACTAGCTTTTAACAGGAATGTGTAGGAATCAGAAGATGTATCAGAGTGATGAAAGGCCATCCTCAACTGCTCAGTTGGTAACACCCAGACAGAAAAACAGTGATTTGCAACCTACTAGTGAGAAAAGCTGAGAATAGGCTGCAGGTAAGACATTGCTTACTTAAGTAGAGATTGTGTATATGTACTAAGAGAGGTCAGCACAAAGGAAAGTAGTATTTTGGAGCAGTGGGACTATGGCTCACATTAACTGAATCAGTCTTTCTTTCTCCCCCCCCCCCTTTCTTCCTTTCTTCCTTTCTTCCTTCCTTTCTTTGAGCCAACAAGATGACTTGGGTAGTCAGGAGCTTGCTGTCAAGCCTGAGAGAACCAATGAATTACTAAAAGTGATAAGAAAATGAGAAGGCCTTTTTATTTTAGGTAATATTAACACCACTTGATGTTAGCCAATATTCTGAGTTTAAAGTTATTAGATTGGTTGCCAGTGCTTAAAAGCTCACTAATGTCTTGGTAATGCCCTAAGGCTAAGGATTGAATGTAAAGCATTACACATGTAGGCAAGCACTCTACCACTGGGCTCCATTCCCACCCCAGGATGCCTTTGAAGTGGTGTACAAGACTGTCTTCTTTCCACACAGACAGCACACATACAGCAGGCAGTCCTGGGCATGCTTCACGCCAACCCTTACTTTGCCCGTCCCATCATGCTGTGGGCATGAATAGTATTCAGAAGATACTTGTTTTTATAGTGGTCTTCAAACCACTATCGTGTGTTTTCACATCTGTTTTGAATATGATTCCAATCTTCATATATAGTCATATACATAAGTATATCCTCTGAGTGTACTCTATAGCATAAAGACTACAGGCTAAAGTTGTCACCTTCTTTCATCTCACCCTATAGTAGACGATTGTATATATCCTAGGGAGATGAGCAGTCTGATTGAGACTGAATGGGGTTTGGTATATGGTAGCTTTACCATCTACATAAAAAAAAAGAAAAAAAGTTCTTGCTAACTATTCATCCCTAGGGAACCATGGAGTAAATAAATCAAAATGCCTTTCACCATCAAATCTAGATAACATTGGCTGAGAACTTGCTTTGTTCCAAATATCATTAAAAGCACTTTATTTACTTCGACTTTTCTTCACTTAATCTACTCAAAGTTGCCTACTATAAATGCTCCTGTTTTGCAGTAAGGAAACTGAAGCACAGCTGGTTTATCTGACTAGGTCCAGGCATGTAGGTTAGTGAGTAGTGCAGGTAGAATTTGACCCCGAGTAGTATTACGCTAGATACCAGTCACCAAACCACTGTTGTTAAATTCTGGCATCTGCCCAGTCCTTACCCTCCATCTTGACTAAACCTTAATGAGTGTGAGCCATCACAGCATGGTTTCAAGCACTGGGTCAAGACCCAAACACTATATTTACTAGAACACTGTAGGATCCTAGAACTCTGAGGAGCTAAAAGGGTAACCAGCTCAGTAATTTACTGTCTGTTCTCTAGCATTAACTCATGTTCTCTTGGGGTAGCTCCTAACACATACAAATTGGAGAACCTTGTTCTGGTTGAGGTTTGACTTCCTTCAGGAACTGTCACTGTTTTATAGCATGGAAATGGTGTTTTCATGGCTTTTTTTTTTCCTTTAAATACCTTGCTGTACCTATAATTATTATTTTCCCAAGAATGGAACAGAAATTGCTTCTAGATGAAAGAGCCATGGTATTCGTGGGTGGGTGTGCTACTCGGAAGTTTGCAGCTACAACAGAAATTAGAGGTTCACAAGGTAATTGCTGTGATTACAGTTTTCTTCTTGGCCCCAGACAGGAGCTCTTGAAACACAATATTCTACTAATTTTTTAAATGTACAATTTGCAAGGCTACAGGAAATTACCATGAATATGTACTATTTCTCTCCTCTTTTCTATGGAAGTTAAACATGTCATTGGGTCTTTTGAAATAATGAGGTAGGCATGGTGAGAATTAGAAGATATTGTTAAAGGGCTTAAACTTTTTAGATAATCAACCTTGTGATAGGGTATACAAGAATTATTTTAAGCGGAGTGATGGTAGCACATGCCTTTAATCCCAGCACTTGGGAGTCAGAGACAGGCAGATCTCTGAGTTCAAGGCCAGCCTAGTCTACATTTCAGGACAGCCAGGGCTATACCCAAAGAAATCCTGCCACCAAAAAAAAAAAAAAATTGTTTTAAAAGACACATTTCTAATCACATCACAATGATAGCTATGGAGAATTTCTCATTCACTATTCTAGAGTTTTAAAGCCATTGAGTGCCATGATCTGATTTACATTTTAGGAACATTGTACCTTGGTGCAAAGGTGGATGGGATGAAGGCTGTTAACAGATCTAGCTGGAGAGGGGAAAAATAGTAAGGCAAGATCCAGAAGAAGGGCTTAGGCAGTGCTATGGAGATAATCGTGGCAGCATTTCCTGTCCTGTTTGTTAGAAAGCGCTCAAGAAGAGGGAATTTGAATGGCTTTCTGCTGAGTGCCTTAACCTTAACATAGGAAGTCCTTGTACTTTCTAAGTTCTGGAATGACAGGCTTCCTTGGTGCTTAACCACAAGCATGCCTCTCTTTAGACTGTTGGCACGCACTTGCTCCCTGCCTCATCACAGCTTGATGAAGAACAGTCTTGCCTTTGCTGGGCACCTAGACTTCTAGAGGTAGGCTTGACATCTGGGGGAGCATGTCTTCACAAGTGAAGGATCCCGATTATAGGTGTCATCCAGATGCCGTTATACTCGTCTGTGCAGGCTAGTGACCTGCCTGTAGGTGTAAACTGGATGTGAAATGCCAAAGTAGAAATGTTCTTTCTCTTTTATAAATAATATCAGACTTTGTTGATTCAAAAGGTAAACACACTAATTCTATTTAGTTTTTTTTTCTGTCATTCAGTGATTTCTTTCAGCAAGTCAGTATTTGAAAGCACTAGTTGATTTTTGGAAATGTGTATCTCCAGTGTTATTGTGGTTGGTTCATAATAGCAAATCTATTTTCTGTGAGCAAGTGCTCAGTTTACCTGACAGCATTAGTTTCAATGAATGTGATGGCCACTGTCAAAGATGTGGTTCTGTTAGTGGCTTCCAAAGAATGCTTAGTTCTGAGTCAAGAGGCAAGCCCCACCATTCTTTTGACTAACACCCATATGAATATTTTAGGCTTCTTCATAGAGCTACCTAGAAGGGAAAGGAAAGGGTTTCTGGAACCATCTTGCCACTGCCCCGATGACTGAATTGTTGTCCCTCCATTTCTTACTATGTACAGAATAGTGGTATCAATGTGACATTTCCATATATGCATGTAAAGTGCTTGCTTCATATTCACCACCCATTATCCTGTCCTTTTCCCCTACCGCCCACTAGTTCCCTTCTTGATTGACACTCTCTGTGGGTCAGAAGGTTCACAGGCAATGTAATGGCTGTGCTTAGGCTTCAGCTTCAAAGAGACTTGGCTTAGAACCCTGTCTTTGTCCTTCACAAGTTGCACAATCAAGTGTCATCTGAGCTTCAGTTTTCTTAAGTCTGTAAATTAGAGGTGGTGGAAACCGACTTGTACGTTAACTGGAAGGTTGTGTAAAGTAATGTATAAAATACATACTAGCATTTATTTTCAGTCTGGAGAAGGAAGCTGTCCTAGCTAGGGTTTCTATTGATGTGATGAAACGATATCACCAAAATCAAGGTGGCGAGGAAGAGGTTTATTTGGCTTAGTTGATCATTGGAGGAAATGAGGACAGGAATTCAAACAGGAAGGAACCTTGTAGTCAGGAGCTGATGGGAGGCCATGAAGGGGTCCTACGTACTGGCTTGCTTCCCATGGCATGCTTAGCTTGCTTTCTCATAGAGCCCAGGACCACCAGCCTAGGGATGGCACCACCCACAATAGACGGATGGACCCTCTCCATCACCATTAAGAAAATGCCCTACAGCTGCATTTTACAGGGGCATTTTCTCAACTGAGGTAACCTCCTTTCAGATGATGCTAGCTTGTGTCAGATTGATGTAAAACTAGCTAGCACAGAAGGCAAATTGAGCTACGATAAGAATTTGAGGCCCTTGGGAGGGGAAAGGCAACCTCAACCTGCTATATGAAGTCAGCATCAACAACTCCATTTTAGTATCTGGGACTTTAGCTTACTATATAGTCACCAAGGCAATAAGTGATAGCCAGACAGGAAGTGCCTGCGTCTAGATGGCCTCTTTTCCTGTGTTCACAGCCACAGCATCACATTTCTTTTCACAGTGGTTCTCGTCTCTATAACCAAGCTCTGCTGCTTTAAAGACTGGCCCTAAGCTGGTAGAATTGTTAGGACATTGAGGGCTTCTCAGCTGTGGGCACTGCTGCTGGTGATGAGACACTAAGTAGCATGTCCCACAAGGTAGGCCACCAGAGCAGAGAGTGAGATTTCTTGAGAGTTCAATCCTGACCTTTCCCTCTAACTAGGATTAGATTCTCTTCATAAAGTAAACTGACTGAACTTGGTGACAGGTTAACCTCAAGAGCTTTGAAGAAGATCTGATGTCTACTTTCTCTCTTCAAGTTGGTGGACACTGCAGTCTACACACATGGCAGTGTGGTTTGAACATGAGATAAGACAACTGGCCCAGGCAGGCCAACCCCTGCTGCTCCAACAGTTCTTGCCCTCTTTGAGATTACATTCCCATCTGTAGAAGTGGACAGGAAGGGAGAGGGCAGGCAGGTTCATCTCTCCATGTAGCTTCCATTGGTCTGTTTCACATAAGACTTTTACAAGGCTTTCTTTGCAACCTCAGTAGTTGTTCCTTGGTAATATTCCTGGCCTTCACCAGGGAAAGTGAAATCATCTTACTATTGATCTACCGTAGAAATGACTGACCTTTGAGAGGTAGTATGAGACATGGGTCTGTTGTGACCATAATAAGCCTTCAGGAAATGATTGTACATATACTCCATGTACTACCTGGTCCCGCCCACCATGTTGTTTTATTTATCTTAATTAAGAAGTGGTTTCTTGCATGTGGTTAGAATAAAAACTAGGATTCTAAACCAGCACATGGGAGAGACGCATCAATGTCATGGAGTGCCAGTTAGGCTGTGCAGACCTGTTTTCAATGCTTTCAGTGCCAAAGCATGCTGCATTATCTGCTGAATATCTGCTCAGTGTTGTCCTTCCCTCAGACTGTATGGCTCGTAGGGTAAATGATGCCTACCTGCCTGCACAGGACAGCAGACTTTAGTTATTGTTCTGTGTTGTACTTTGCTTTGATGTAGAAGGTTGTTGCTAGCTTAGTGGTTATTTTCTGGTGGGATAGTTCTTTGGAACCATTCACAATTTGTCACTGAAAATGACTTATTGAAACTTTGCCATGATTATGAACTGTGTAGTAACTAGTCAAGTTGGGACCCAGAACTTAGCGGTTTACTACCTACCAATCTATCCTGGACCACATCCCACCCACTCTGAGCAACCATTGCTGTAGGCACAACAGAGACTATTAAATATCTGGAGAGCTTGAATCTTCAAAGTTCTTTTAATAGTCTCCAACAGTGAGATAAACAGCTTAAAGCCTTTATTTGTGTATGATACATCAACTTTCCATTTATGGGGTGCATTATGCAAATCAACTTTTATTTTAGGTTGATAATTTTCCCTTTTTTAGCAGCCTCATTTGATTCCTCCTAATCTTGAAACTAACAAATAACATCGTTGCCTCCTCTCACAGAAGCTGCTCTTGCCCTGTGTCTCCTCCCCTGTACTCAGGTCTTCATGGCTGTGGCTTCCTAACTGAACCTTCCCTACCTGCCAGGTGTCTTGCAGACACACAAGCTGAGTCACAGCCCCTTAGGCTTTACCTCAACTAGTGCAGTCCCTGCACTTAGCCTCCTGGGTCTGCTTTGCTTGCTGCCTTGGCTCGCCTTTGATGCCTGCTTCCTTATCTCCCCTCCTGCTTAGCTCAGGGACAGGGAAGGGTCGTTGTCCATGAGCAAGAGCTGAAGGTGAAGCTGCAGGTGCCATGGGGAATGCCTAGCACACAGCAGACACTGGAGGGTCAGTTCTCTGCTTCTCCTTCTCCTCACTCTCCCCTTCTTTTGTATCCAGGAACCCCTGGAACTGAATTTGCTATTCCAAAGTATATCTTATATAAACTGACTAGGGGGTCTCTGTCCTAACACATAATCTCCACTTACTAATGTGTATTGGTTGAATGAATTCATAAAAATGAATTCTAGTTGTTAGAAATGATAAAGTATTTTCAGACTTGTTCAGGTTTCCGTTTATCTTGTGGCTACTGCATTTATTGTCTCAGTGGAAGGAAGGAGCAGATCTCCCTCTGGCATGATTCCTGTGCTCCCAAGGTCATCTTGAATTCTCTCAAACCTCCAAGAGGAGGTGTCTTAGCTGACAAACTTCTGTGACCAAAAGCAGCTTGGAGAAGGAAGGGTTCGGCCCATTTCCACACCAGTCCATCATCAAAGGAAATCAGGGCAGGAGCTAGAGGGAGAAGCTCTAGAGTGCTGCTTACTGGCCGGCCTGCCCCTCCTGCCTTGCCTTGCCTTGCTCTTGCCCTTGTGGTGTGGTTTGCTTCAGATGCACAGTAAGAAATGCAGACACGTATCTTGTCACACATTTATGCAGCTACGGAGTCCACTCTGTGTATACAGCCTTTCTTTTTGCTCTCATGTGACATTTCACAGGCAGTCTCTGCAGTTGTTTGGCACTTGAGGGAATGGAACCTTTTAGCACATCTAGAGGTGTTGTTTCTGGAGGGGGCCTGGTTTAACTGAAGGACAACACCATCTATCTAGCTCTCTACTGTATGGGACTCAAAAACACTTTTACTTGGCTGCTTCTTGCCACTGGCCAAATACAAAGGTTTCAAAAAAAGAAAAAGAAAAAGCATCATTCAGATTTAGCTGTGGGTGTACCTGATAGATGAAATGCTCTTAAAAACCTTTAAAAGTACATGAATTTGCACTCTGTGGATAAGCTCTTTGCCTGAGCGGATGAGCTGAGAAAGCATCTAAAATGAATTCTGAAACATGGCCTCTCTATTTAGTACACCCGTTGCCCCATAAGAAACAACATGGTGTCTCATATAGTTAGAGTTGATAACTCCAAATACACATAGGCATTGCCGTCAGTGAACTGATTCTCTCTGCATAGACCCTGGGGCTGAACTGCCAGGTGAATTGAGAGTACATCTTGTCTCCTTTTTTGAAATTACAGTGAGGTCCAGGAATACACAGACACGCTTCCACGGCAAATGGGGAGCACTCTCAAAATCACATAGGCTATTTCTCCTTACGATGTGGGACTCTAGACAAATCTTTTTCTCCAATCTGAGGCTTTTTTTCTCCCTGGGGGAAAATTGGTAATATCTATGTAAAAGTATATGCTGATAATGGCATGTGGTTCTCACAGCTCCTCGCAGGGCGCAGTCCTGCCCAGTCTCTCCTTTTTCTTGTACTAGCAGTGTATTGGTTACTTTTCTTGTGGCTGCTACAAAACTTTTGACAAAAACAATGGAAGGAAGGGAAGGGATGAGTTTGGCCTGCAACCTTTGAGGGAATGTCGTCCATAGTGGGAGCAAGACCATCCCTGAGCTAGGCATGGGTGCCTGCAGCCAGGGAGTCAGTGTGATGAGTGCTGAGCTCCTGCAGCTGCGTTTTCTGCAGCCTGTGACCAAGTCCGTAGGGCGGTGCTGCCTACTTCCAAGGTGGGTCTTCCCTCATGGAAGCCTCTCTAGAAACCCCGACAGACATGCACAGAGTCTGACTCTCAGTTATTCTAAATCCTATCATGTTGACACTCAGTACTAACCATGACACTCAGAACCCTAAATAGCTTACTTAGGTTTCCTCTCTTGAAAATGGCAGCCCCCCGCCCCCCCCCCCCCCCAGTGATTACTTGCAGTTTTTCATTTCATCTTGTTACAGATTAGAATGCTGAACTGGGCAGGGTTGGAGGTCAGGTTTTGTTGTCAAGACTTTGTTCAAATTCCAGCTGTGTCACCCCAGATAGAATGGGCTTTCTAAACTTCTATTTTCTATAAAATAGACATAGTAGTATTTATGTTATAAATTAATTTTGAGAATCATGTCGGATAATTCATGTAAACTCTGTACTAAGTATTTATTACATGTGGGTTATCTTACAGTACTTCAGTTTTACCTCTACCCTAAAACCATCTGGTAAAACACGCCATGACCTCTGAGGCACAGTGCACGTGCTGTATGCAGCGGCTGAGGCACTGGCCAGAGGAGCGAGCATGTGGGAGTCAGGTACCTGGCAGTTTTCGAGCTATCATCTGTTGGTGACAAGTATGTCCTGCTTTGTGCCTACTGAGTGTCAGCCAGTGGCTGGGTGTGGTGGGTACCTATCTGTTACTTCAGCACAATGGGAAGCTGAGGCAGGGTGGATTTCCATTTAATCATCAGTTTCATCTTTAAGTTTAATAAACAGGGATTTTTTTTTTAATGAAAGAAATTATCAACTTCAAAAGCACTATGACAAGATCATTCCTGCTTATTATATACTTCGGTAAAAACTTTTTCTGAGTGTATTTACACCAGATGCTAAGATCAGTGTAGTTCCCCAAGGTCTCATGTCTTGTACCTTAAGGGTGTTTTCTCCCGTAACAGGCCATGAGCTTGTTCGAGAAGAAAGCAGTTCTTAAGGTTCACTACAATTTCTTTACGTGCTTACTGACAGGCTCCCAGACTGACCATCTCACACCACACTGAGCCTTGTGTAGTGACCCTCTGCTTGTGTACAGAGCTAGACACAGGTGGTTTTTTTGTAAGTGCGCTGCCGCTCTGGTGCTCTACAGGAGATACGAAGCTGTGAGTGAATTTTTTTTTTAAATGTACCAAAAATTTTTAACACCCTTTTCCCCCCTTCTCTCTCTTTTAGGCTCTAGACCAAGATAGAACAGCCCTACAGAAAGTGAAGAAATCTGTAAAAGCAATATATAATTCTGGTCAAGGTAAGTACTTACCAAATCCTCCCATAACTCATTAGTCATGGTCACAGTTGCTCTGTCACATTGGGGGATAGTCCCAAAAGGCCTTCACAGATGAAAAAGATAATTAGGCCAAAGAACTGAGCTTTTCTCCTTTTTTCCCTTCTGTCTCTGCTGTCAGCCAAAGCTGGTCATTGTTTCTATAGTATAAATCAATGTTAGTATCTTTTTAAGAACTCAGTAGAGTTGGCGGCTGATGGTTATCACAGACCACAGGAGGTACCTACAGTCTCTGTGTGGTTGGTCAGTCTATGATCCGGTAACTTCAGTTAAACCTAGAATAGTCTCTTCTCTCTTGAGTGTGACTGTACACACTAAAAACCGGTACTGACCATGGAACCTGCAGGGGAGTCAGAGAGGGGCAATATTAAAATTCTTACCTTCACTGACTGCCCACTGTCATTTTTTATCTAATGATGCCAGAGAACTTAGGTAACTAAATATTTTAACATTGGTCCAGAGACTTTTTGTAACTCTCTAACAACATATTTTTGCTTTATACTAATTAATAATTATGATATTATATATTATCTAATTTATGGTTATGTATACAAATATTACTCCTATAATATAAATATTTTAATATTTTAATTATATGATTAATCCAAATTAATTAAATTAGTGGGTACCAACAAGAAGTGGTAGGCTCGGCTGGGCGGTGGTGGCGCACACCTTTAATCCCAGCACTTGCAAGGCAGAGGCAGGCGGATTTCTGAGTTTGAGGCCAACCTGGTCTACAGAGTGAGTTCCAGGACAGCCAGGGCTATACAGAGAAACCCTGTCTCCAAAAACCAAAAAAAAAAAAAAAAAAAAAGAAGTGGTAGGCTCTAGCTCCCTAGGAAAGGGTTGGGACGAATGTTTCAAGGTCTCTGAGTCACCCACAATCCACTTGCAGGAAGTCACTGCACTAATACATCAGTTATCTTTAATGCACATAAAGTCTGGAAGGGGAAGATGGCTGACTATGAAGGAAAGAGCACACACTTTGAAGCTGAACAGTGAACAAAAAAACTACCCTGAACTGCTTACCTGGCAGTTCTGTACATGGGGTGGTACTATTAAAGACTTGTTATGGGACTTAGTGTACTTCATTTCTGTATTATATCATTGAAGTTTTCGTAAGTTCAATGTTCTTGATGTCATTATTATATAATTATAGAGCTGAAAGGAGTGTGAACAAGGCAAAACCTGGCCCAGACCCTTCACTGCCTACCTCACCCCCCCAGCCCCGTCACAGTTTAGAACCACTAGTTTGAAGGGAAACTTATTCTTGTCAGCCTACTCCCCACACCTTAGAAGATTGTATAATATTATCATCATATTTTATACCACTACGTAGTTTCTCTGTATTCAAGAAAATGACAAGTTATTTATTTAAATAACACAGATAAGTAGTGACTGTCTTATAAGTCCGGGCTTTTTTTTTTAAATCAACAAAACTGATAGAATGAATGAAAACATTTATGTTTAGTATAAACATAATACAAAAATATATTAATAGGGATTTATTAGAGTGGCTTCCAGTTTGTGGTGGTCTTAAAGAGTTGTTGAGGGGACTTACGTGTGCCTAGTTTCTGTATTACATTGTGGAAATTCAGTAAATTCAGCTCAGCAGTGGTTGTCTCATGATGGAAATGCCAAGAATCCTGTAATTGTGTAGGTCATGAGGCTGGATGTGTCTGCTATATTTGAATACAGAGGTAGGTTCTAATACCTGTGAAGGACACCTCAGCAGCAGTGTAGGTGAACCTTTCCGTGCAAGCAGGCAGAAAGCAGAAGCTCCCACTTACACGTTCTTTTCTATGGGCCAGTGCCAGCAGGTGTGGCCAGACTTCAGGTGGGTCTTGTCACCTCACATGACCCAATCAAGAAATCCTCACAGGTGTGGTGACCAGCTGCTTGGGATCTAGTTGACTGCAGATGTAACATCTCAGATCAGCTATCACAGTTGTCTCAGTCTAGAGTGACTGTATGCTGTTTTAAGTTTTCACGTACTGAGAAACCTAATTTACAGCTTCCGTCTCTGACTTCATTCTGGTAAACCCCTGAAATGTGGTGGGCCTTTTGTAGGGAGTAGCTTTTTGACAGTAACCAGAAAAGCCACACGCATGTGTTTGAGGGACTGATTCCATTTTGTTTTGGTTTGTTTGTTTTGTTTTGTTTTTTTCATGTGAGCCGTGTTTACATGGTTAAGCTTACTCTGGTGTCTCTAATGCTACCTTAATTTTCGTGCTGTGAGGTGACAATAAAATAAACTTAAAATGTATAAGAAGATGCTCAAGAGCCTTATTGGGATGTTTATGGGAAAAACATAAAGTGAATGGGATTCATAAATGAAGAATAGCACATATATACTGCTACACTCTTACTGTATACACTCTACACAGTTTTCAAAAAGAAGAATAATGTAGCTTTGCCACACTTGTTAAACTCAAGGGCAATATTTGTCTCCAGAAAGAGATTCTGGGGATCTAATGTAGTATGACAGAGTGGTAAGGGATTGGCTCTCAGAGAACATGGCATTGGCTGTTAGACATTGATGCTATACTCTTGACTACACCAAACAAGCCTGTGAGGTAAGTGCCATCATGCCCATGTCTCAGGTGATGAAACTGGAGCTTAGAGAGCCAGACAACTTACCCAGAGTACCACACTTAGGAGGAAGATGAGAGCTTCGTGACCCCAGCCTTGCTCATTACACAGTGTTTTCATCACCTTCACCTGCTGTGTGACAGGGTTTAATAAGTATATAATAAGTTGCTTGTTGTATGTTGACTGGATGGGTTCTTCATTGGAAAGCTGCCTGAAAATAGTAAGTACTTGCTTATCATGAATATTAGTGAGTGAATCACTCACATATAAACTGTGGGTAGTGCGACCTGTGGGTTGACCTTGTGGTTCCGTGATGGGGATCACATAGAAATTGTACTGGGTAGGAGGTGTAGAGATAAACTGAGATAGCTTAGGTCTCCTCATGGGCTACTGGGACGCAGTACTGCCTTTGTAGTCATAAGCCAAGATAATGCAGTGAGCTTTTTGTCGGGGTGTTTGGGCAGCACAGTGACACTTACTCCTTTAGAGGTGACATTTAATCTTTTAGAAGTTCAGTTAAGTGAGAGAAATGGTAATGGTTTATCTTTCTGTGATACATTCAAAGCGCAGTCCAGACTGTCCCCGTCCCAGCGAGTTTGGCCTCATTCTGAGAAGCCCGAAGAGGCTGATCATTGGCATTCTTTCCCACTGTGTTTTCATAATTGTCTTGTTGTCTTACAGTGCTTAAGTGACAGAAATCCCATTCAATGATGCTTAAAGATTTAAGAAACATTTTTGTATTTCTGATTGGAGATAACCAACCATTAACCTTCCTAAAATGATTTGAAAAGTACTCAGCAGTTATGAAGGATCATGCTTATAAAATGTGTTCTTTTTTTACATATAAGCTTTGTCATCCCAGCTGACAGGCTTAGTGTCGGTAGCCTTGCTAGTGAATGATTTTAGGAAGGAAATCTAGTGCTCTGTTAAGACAGAATCAGCACGTGATGTTCTCTACATTTTCATTTTGATAGATAATTTATGTTAAGAAATAGTTCATAGATCTCACAAATAAATCTAAGGTTTTAAAGGTAAAACACTAAATTCATCACTGCCTAGAAAGCAAGGAACTTTCATTTCATTTCAGCTGCCTTTCTAAACGCTTTGTTCAGTGTTCAGAGATAGTGTAAAATAGGTTGTAAATAGAGTTGGCAGTTAATTCCAGTGTTTGACTATATATCATAATGCTAACTTTAATTATGATCTCTTTAACAGGCATAAATAGGTAAAATAAATTAAGATTTTAATAGTATGCTGGAAAGGAAAAAATCATGACTACAAAATCAGTTCTGTATTTAGGAAATTTAACATGTCTGATTTTTTTTAAATGTATGGATAATAACTGCATTTATTAGTATTATGTTACATGTATTACTTTGCCTGAATGTATGTGTGCATGCTCAGTGCTTACTGGATACCAGAGGAGACTAGAAGAGATATATCATATTCCCTAGAACCAGAGGTACAGATAGTTGTGAGCTACTCTATGGGTGCTGAGAATTGAACCTGTGGAAGAGCATCCAGTTCTCTTCTGAGCTCTCTCTCCAGACCCTTTGTAATTATCTTTAAGGACAACCTTTCGAAACCTTGAACAGATCCTCCTGGAAAAATATGGTCAAGATTCTAGGCATTTCTGTACCTGGCCTCTCATTCCAAGTTGCTCTTTGACCACACTTGAGTGATTTTTATCTCTGTGAACTGTGATTCGGTTTTCCTGTAAAGCTGTTCTAAGTATAGCACAGACCCAGGGCAGCACAGTCTGGTTTGGGCTTTACTTCTCCATGTGGTATTCTCCCTGGGACTCCCTGGAATTCTATCTCTTTCACAGACATTTTGAATCAGGTAAAGTATCACACGTTATTTCAGTAAATGAGCATCACTACAAGTGTATTCTCTCACAAGCCTGACAGATGGGATGTATGTTCAAAAATAGTCTGCATTGTATCACACCTGGAGAGTTAAGTGTTCGAATCTGGTACCTAGCCTATGCTTGGCTTTCTAAACTGGGTTGAGACACCCCATGTAGGGATTGTGGAAGATTTGGCAATGATAAAATATTGGTGCACAGCAACCAAAAATTAACTCAAAACGAAGCATGTGAGGTGTTCCTGTTTGTACGCACATGTTTTGGATTGCACGGCTTTACTACAGGCCAAGCTGTAAGCTCACAGATGGATACTGTTGTGTGGACACTGCTGTCACGCCATGCAGTGCCATCAAATATGACCTGAAGTGCTCCAGCTCATCTTCAAGACCTCTGTATATTGTACGTACACAGTTTCCTGCTCTTATAAAAATCTGATGGTTTAGTTATAAAAAGCAGAGACTGAATATTTTCCTACCATCGTTGCTCAACACATAAGTGTCAAATTACTGTAACTTTAGATTGTACAGTTAGAATGTTTGATTTTACAAATTAGTATTTGAATTACTGACATGAGTTTCATTAAAAGTTGCTTAATTAAATTTTTGCTTGAAATATTAGGACAGAAATTTCCAACAATTTCTGATATGGCCATAAATATACTTCTGCCATTTTATATTTGTGTTTATATGAAGCAAAACTCTCATCATTGACCAATAAAAACTGAAATTATTGATGAGCTCTGGAAAGTGTTGTCTGTGCAGTGCTGTCTGTGCTCCGTCCTACAGTGTCAGATAAGTGCTGTCTGTGCTCCGTCCCACAGTGTCAGATAAGTGCTGTCTGTGCTCCGTCCCACAGTGTCAGATAAGTGTTGTCTGTGTGGTGTTGTCTGTGCTCCGTCCTACAGTGTCAGATAAGTAAACATGCTTTCCTTCTACCTGGAAAAATGCAAGGTACATCTAGCCACTGTTGTGTAAATGTTGTAATTATAAAATTATACATAGGCCAAATAGTTACTTTAGATAATTTTTTGGGATTTGTTATTAGTAAACGTTTGTCCTGTATGCCTGTATTTCATGTATCAGGTAAAAAGGCATCAGTTGTGAGTGGGAAAGCTTGAGAGCCCTGGTTTACAACATCTCATTTATCAAGACAAAAAGCAGTAAGATTCAGTTCGTCTCTAAGTCATTTTACATAATCTATAAATTAAGAAGCTAAAGTGTAGGATAATTAAGAGGTGTACATAAGATCACAAATATAATAACCTAATTTACCTTTATATCCTGGCATGAGTTTTTAATGAAAGTTAGTAGATTAATAGCAAAATGTAGGGGGCACAGTTTTTAAAACATGTTGATGAGAAAGAAGTCTTGCCTCCTTTTATGTAGAGGCTGAAGTAGGAGGAGAAGCAGTTGTCTCCTTACCAGCTAGTCTTTGGGATTTGATCTCAAAGCATTGTTATTACCTAGAGAGACAGAAGCAAACCAGAGTGTATGCACTGCTTCTGGCAGGTAGGAGGCCTCAGTGATGAAGCCCTGGAGAGTGAGGTCGGAGTACTGTGTAACTGCTGAGAACCAGTCCCTTTTGGACACTCTGCTAAATGATGGATTTGAAATGACTGTAGAATTCAGCATGCTAAATTTCACAGCATGTGCTGTGGCAGACTCTTGGGCATTTGTGGGAACTATAAAACAAGCAAAATTTTAAAATGGCCTAGAGAAATTAAAGGAATGAATCACCACAAATGGCATGGAGCAAGGGTGTGTGTATGAAAGTATGTATGTACCTTTTCCTTCCCAAGTTATGGTCATGGTGTTTCATCACAGCAATAGTAACCTTAAGACACACACACACACACACACACACACACACACACACACGGAGGGGTGGAGTGTGTGTGTGTGTGTGTGTGTGTGTGTGTGTGTGTGTGTTTTCTGCCTTTAGTGCTTGGCCTTTAATCTCACCAGACCTGTCTGTGTGATTCTTCAGACACAGATGCAGAAACTGAGACTGGAAAACAAGCTGACTTTCTCCTCATTAAGTAATGATCGCATCTCAGTTATTAACACGGTCTAGGGAAGAGAATAACTAACTCCTACTCCTTAATACATGGCCACAGTGAAATTCCAATAAAGCCTTTTCAGGGTCCCAGGATGCGTCATTCTAATTTTTGAGGTTGGTGTGACAAAAAGGACCTGTGCTCCAATATGATGATAGAAATGAGCAGAAGGTAGTGCTTTTAATACTATCTGTCTAGGTGATCTGAATCCCTGCCTGTGGTGCTTCCACTGAGAATGTCCCCTGTAGGCTCACATATTTAAATGTTTGGTCACCGAGGTGTAGAAGGGTTAAAAGGATTAGGAGGTGTGACCTTGTTGGAGGAGGTGCATCATCGTGGGGGGTGGGGGTTGGAGGTGGGCTTTGAAGCTTCCATAGCCCAGCCAGGCTCAGCATCACTTGAGCTTGAGAATCTGAAGGCAGGACTCTAAGCTACTTCTCCAGCATCATGTTCACATGTGCGCCACCATGCTTCCCGCCATGGTGATAATGACATAGACCTCTGAAACTGTAAGCAAACCCCAATTAAATGCCTTCCTTTATAAGAATTGCTATGATCATGCTGTCTCTTCACAGCAGTAAACAGTGACTGTGATAGTGTCCATTCAGCCAGATACAAGCTTCTTTACCCTGTGCACGTAGTGTGCATCTATGGTGTGTCATTACTCTCTGCCTTGAATGTTCTAGCCCATGCCTGCTTCTTAGACAGCTACTCGTCATCAAGCGTTTGCTTAGTTACCATCTCATGAATCTCCGACTTTTCCTTGTGTGTTTTGCTAATGAGATCCCAAAGGGGTGACTTGTATAAACCCTTTTAAATAGTGTATTTTCATATAGCTGACTACTATTCCTCATGCTATACAAATAAATTTATTGCAGAATAATTATCAAAAAGACAGTAAATTAAATTATTGGGATGTTTAAGAACATGTTTGAAATAATGAGAGCTGGGGATTTTAGCTTATTGGTCGCCTACAGTATGTAAGGCCTAGAGTTCAGTCCTCAGTATTCCAAAAATAGATAAATACTTCAGATAAATTTTTTGCTTTGTAAACAGTTATTACTTTGGATTAATTAATGGCTTGAATTTTTCTAAGTTTTTTTATCATTTAAAAAATTCGTGTATAGTGTGTATAGTGTGTGTGTGTAGTGTGTGTGTAATGTGTGTGTAGTGTGTGTGTGTGCATCGTGTGTGTATAGTGTGTGTGTGTGTATAGTGTGTGTGTGTGTGTGTGTGTGTGTGTGTTTGTCTTTGTGAGTGTGGATGTCAGAGGCATTGGGTGGCCCCCCAGGTAGAGTTGCCTAACATAGATGCTCAGAAGGAAAGGCAGGTCCTTTATAGGCACATTCTCCCTGAGTCATCTTTCTAGCCCTTTAGTGTTGTTGTTTTGTTTTGTTTTTAAATACAAAAGAGTAGAAAGGTTAATAACAGAAGGTAGAAAAGCAGTTATCTTTTGGATTTCAAATATCTTTAACTAGATGGAATTTAAATTTTTCTATATGGCAAAGCGTTCTGTAAACAAAGACAAACCAAATGTTTGTTTGCCATATAAGAGAAAATCATAAACTGAGCTTCTCCTCTTACATGCTTACAGCACAAGCACAGTTCCCACATTGTAAGATATTCTGTAGCATATACCTCCAACCCAACTCATTCCTGGCCATTCCCACACGAGGGCCCAGAGTTCTGACAGGCTGGAGTCCAGAGCCTCAGGCGGTTTCCATGGTCAGTGAATCAGGGTTTCCACAGCCCTTCCCTCAGGCATTATTAGTTTGCTTAACCTCCAGAATTCCCAGAAACTTGTCTGCCTATGTCTTGTAAACCATGTTACAAAACCTCCAGAAGAGGAGGTGGTGGTGTTGGTGTACAGAAAGAGGGATGTGACCCTCCTACTCCCTCCTGTTCTCCTTCCTCCTGGAACCTGCTGGTGTTCAGCTAAAACACCTCCAAACCCTGTCCTTTAGTGGCACACGATTGAAGCCCAGACAATCTTGCCCTCAAGGGTGAAGCCTAGTGCTAATAGACTAAGGGAGGGGCCAACAGTCCCTATCTCAGCTGCATCTTCTGGCTTCTTAGTGTTTCCCCCCAGGCTATAAACAGGACCCCTCCTCCTATCAGGGTAGGTCTGAGAGTTCCTTTATGCTGAGCTCTGACAAAAAAAAAAAGGGGGGGGGCTGAATTTCTGCATCTGTGTCAGACCCAAGACCTTCTTTCTAGATTTGTGGTCTGTATCAAGAAGGTCTATATGAATGAAGACTGGAAGTTATACATTATAATTAGCAACACATACTACAAAGATAGCTCCACCCTCACCCTGTAGAAGGCAGTCAGTCTGCTTGCAGACTGGTGAGACCTAGGCTAAATAGATGAAGGAAGGAGATATTAAAGACAGAAAATTCAGAAAAGCAGGCTTTCTGATGTCTATTTTTCATGCGTGTGAGCCAGCTATTAAGGACAGTGCTTCTAGGTGCTAATGCCTTTCTAGAGAAAGGTGTGTGTTATATGGGCATTGCTGTGGAGATATGATTGCTGCAGTCAGCCTCCTTGGAAGGAAACACGGCAATGCTAAGACTGGAGTGTGCGTATGTCCACATCCCCTGCAAGCCTGTATTTATGTAGATCTTTCCAGAGACAGAGCAGCAGCCTGCATGAGCTTGTGTTTGGAAGTTATTATTGAAGTGTTGGGTTTTGGTGGGGAAAGCTGCAAACAACTTGGAAGATTCTTAGTAGAGGAATTGTTACATAACTAGCACTCCAGCTTGTCATGAAACAACCACAGTTGACATAATTATTAAGATGTGTTTATGTTGAATCTCTCCGTCTTTATTCAGTAGGAAAAGAGGAAGCCTTGGTGTCTTATGCATAATTCCTTATTGGGCTTTTTAAAAAGTGAAATGAAAAAAAAGGAAAGTGCCTGTATTTGTGTATGTGTTGACACAGAAAGAGATAGGATTAGAAGAGAAAGTTACAGTTTCTATCTTTGTATCTCTATAGTTGCGTATGAATTAAAACTTTCTCAAACAAGCACTTCAGGTTCTAACGGTAGTCATGTGTGTACAGGTCCCTTTCCTGGGCCCCATGTAGCCTCTGACTCCAGCTACTGTGCCTGGCACCTGACCAGCGAACCTTTTTTGAGAGAAGGAACATTATTTATTCAGTACACACAATAGCTTTTTTTGTTTTGTTTTGTTTTGTTTTTTTGGGTTTTTTTTGTATTTTTGCTTTTTTTAGCATTCGTTGTTGCCAAACTGAGCTCTGGGAACTGGATATGTCACAAATGGGGTACACTCTGAAGAGTAAGTGAAAGGTAGCCTTACGTTGACTTTAAATGAGGAAGGCTAAGGCTTGGAACTATGGTGGTGCTTCAGGGGAGCAACACTGGATAGCCTGGGTTCCAGGGAGGCATGCACATAACCAGGGTTTCCTGCAGAATGTCTAACCTGTGGCTCACAAAAGATAAACATGTATCAGATATACAGTATACCTGATTTGTGAGACTTGTAGGGTCACAACCCACGAGTTGAGAGCGACTGCTCTAGACTCTGCACAGAAGAGAATCAAGACCCTGAAGGAAGGTCAGATTCTTAAGAAAGAAGATGTGGGAAGACATGAAAGTGAAACTCACTTTGGAATGAGTAATAGTACAAACACTTCATATGCCAGATACTGGATGTGCCACAGTACAGCCATTCTTCTTCAATTCCCCATAATGACCATACCAACTAAATATTATTACATGATTGCTATCTTACAGATACCAGGATTCTATAAAGTATACCATGATGTTAAGTTTACACATGATATCCATTAATATTGGCATTTCAATCTAGCCTCAGGATTATTGGCGTAAATGTAAAAATTTTAGAAATGTATTTTATAGACATACTATTTCATATCTGAACTGGAGACCCTGAAAACTTAAGTAATTTTTCTAAAGTCACATGGCCAGCGAGTACTAGAGTAGGGATTCAGACTGTCCATGTTCCGTGTCTCTGTGGTCCTCTACCAAGAAGTGCTTCAGTTATATTAGTGGTTGTGCTTGGAAACAGGTTTCTGGTGATGTCCCTTGAGGTCCTACTACTCAGTAAACAAAAGCCTGATGATTTGTTTTGTTTTGTAGCCTTATTGCTCTTCTAAACAATCTCAAGTATTGAGTCTTACTAGACCTGTGCTATACACGAGGGGATTGAGGTATTTAAGAGTCTGGCTATCTGGCCACAACCAGGCAGGGAAGACTGTAACTGTGATGCCTAATTTCCAGAACTTTTTTTTACTTGGCATCTGGCTCAAATTAGAAATCCTCAGATGCAATAGAGCTCAGCCAGGACAACAAGTAATTTAGAGCAGGGCCAGGCCTCAGTCCTGCCAGCCTTCTCATTAGCTGTGTGACCTTAGGAAAGCTGCTGAGCCTCTCTCAACCCTTTCACGTGTTTAAATGAGGGTGTAACAATAGCACATTATTGTGGACACTGGATGAGTTGATGTAGAAGGAGTACTTAGTATAGCTCTGTCACATTGACTCATCTGAAATCTTAATTCCAAATAATAAAAACTATTGCATTGTTGGTGTCACTAAGGCACAAAGAAGCCTGTTGGGTGCCTGGTGCTTACCCTAAGCTTTCATGTAGGGGATTCTGAGTAGGTGTGGACACAGTGTTTTGGCATGCCAGACAGTCTTAACTAAGTTGGGTCAGCAGACAGAGGTGTGTTTGAAATCAAGTGTAGCTGCTCTCCAATCCTGGCTTCATCCCTCAGCTTCATTTACCTATGAAACAGTGTCGTCATGGCTGGAGAGATGTTTCAGAGGTTAAGAGAACTGCTACTCTTGTAGAGGACCCAGGTTTGTTTCTCAAGGCCCACATTAGGCAGTCCACACATTCTTATAGCTCCAGTTCCAGGGAATCCCACACCCTGTTCTGACCTCTGCACACATGATATACACAGAGATGAGCAGATACATGTACATATAAATAAGAATATAAATTTAAAAAATAGTGCCTTGAAGGACTGTTGAATCTACCACATACTCAGTGCTTGATAAGTGGCAGAAGACAAAGGTTGGATGGGCAGACCAGTCTGGAAGTATGGTGAGTTCTACTACAAGTAAACAGCCATCAGAGAAAGGCCTGCTCAGTTTTTGCTGTCATTTGTGAATTATTGAGAAAGTCCTCGAGGTGTGCATAAGCAGTGAGACTGCAGTGCAACCCAAAGGCAATCCCAGCTCTCAGGGTGTAAGCTTTGGTTTTCTGATTTCAGAGTGTTTTGACGCCTATGCCACCTGGCCAGAGGATAAAAAAAAAAAACCAGTTGTCCTTCAGTGAGTTAGGTGGGCAGCGACTGCTGTCGTTATCACATACTTACTGTGCTTATATGCTAACCTGCAGTAGCTTAACTGCCTGTGAGGTAAATGCATTGATGTCTCCCATTTTGCAGGTATGGCTTAGAAAAGGCCATTTGACCAAGGTAATTACACACCTGCATTGAATGAGAAAGTTCATCGCAGTTTAGATTTTGCATTTGAGCACGGAAGAGCATTTCCTCTAAGCTACATTCAGTGACTGGGACCTGCAAACAAGATTGTCAGAGATACAGATCAATGGGGGAGAGGCTTATTTAGTATGTGTGTGAGGGCTTTCAGCATTTTGAGTTTATGCACCTCCCCAAAAGGCGGATAAATTGTGAACTTCACCAAAATAGTCCCTATACTTTACCTTTTTCTTCCCTCAAGTCACTGTCTTATAAGCCCAAGGCTGGCACCTCTTGTCTTGTTATTTCTAATTCTTGCGGTACAGATCATAAAAGAGAACTTTCTCATGCTCCCTCATCTCTTGGAGTGATCAGGCTTTTGTGCTTTTAGTCTGTCTCTTTAGTTACAAAGCTATTTCTGTGATGGTGTCTGCTAAAACCTTTGTATTTTTTTTCTTTCTTGTATGCCTATAGTGATAGTACATTCCGTTAGCCAACTGTCCTCAAATATGGTCTCCTTCTGCCTCTGCCTGTGATAGATACTTCCTCCCCAGGACAGTATCACTGCCTCTAAGACTTGTTACATATTGAAAAAAATCTTGGAAAACTCTTGGTTTTATACAGAGGTAGTGATATTTTGTGAGGGCGAGTGGGCTAGGAGGAAGGGTGCTTTCAGTAAATTGTCCCTGATAGATTTATAATGCCATAAGCTAAATGATAATTAAAATACATGAGACATGTTTCTATGCTATTAGATATTACAGCTCTGGGGTAACAATGACTGGCTTATTTTGGGCTTATGCTACTCCCCACTTTAGTATTATTGTCCCCTAATTCAACTTATTATACTGTAATATTTTAATATCTGTATCTATACCAGAATACTGTACATATATGACAAATCCCTGTGTTTGGAAAAACACTCATTGATGCATACATATGCACACCCAGGCACCCTATAGGTTTTCAGGATCTATGACCTAGCTTATGCTTACTTATCCATTCTGGCTTTCTGCCTCTCATCTATCACACTTTGCAGAGATTTGGTGAGGAGGAAATATAGGGTGTCATAGCGAGAACAGTTTAGCCAGAAAACATGCTCAGCACACATCAATGCCCTCCTCCTATGACCCATCTTTGCTCAGTTCATCTGATTCCTTAGTGAGTCACCATTGCTCATCTGCCAGGCTTCTCCTAATTCTTCCTAACTGCATGAAGTTATATTTCAGGGGCATAGATGTCAAGGGAGGAAGAGAAGTGATTGAAGTTTCATGAGATGCCTAGGAAGGGGTTCTAGAACCAATTTGTAATAATTCCTATCTTAATCTGGATAGTGAGTAGCAGATATGCTATTAATTTATATATTTAATTTATACATTTATACACATTTCATTTTACGATTTCAAGTAAGCAAACAGACAGCCTGTGTGCCAGTGTTTCCCACTTAACTGCTGAGGTGCATTCTCCCCTAGGAGCATTGAAATGGACTTCATTGTCTCGCTGGCTTACAAAAGCAGAAAGAAGCATTTAGGTAGGACTCTCAGTGGGCTGTGGACTTCTGTGACCCAGGTAGATCTATGCATGTGACCTAGGACAGACATGCATGACCTATTCTTGAGCCAAGGTGGTCTTTCGGTTTTTCTGAGGTTTAAACCAGAGGTGTGTTTTTCTTTTAAAACTATCTCAGCCATAAATGCTTATCACCACTGCAGGCGTCATGAATTTTAATGCTGTGATGAGCAGAAGTCTTTGGGAGCTTCATCTGGTCTCACTGGATGACAGTGATGCCTCTTGCCCATTATTCCCCAGGCTGCTGTTCCATTCCTTGAATGACCATTGCTTCTGTACAGTTACTGAAGAAGGTTTGAGGTAAAGCATTCCATTGTCGAATAGCTGAGAATAAACAGCCGAAGAAATTTCAGAGGGCTTAACAAATTCTTATTAACCCCTGATATCCTGAGTCCAGCTCCCAGGAAAATCTACAGTGTTGTTTGTTGAGTGGGGGATACATAGATGACAAAGGCAATCCATGCCTCCTATGGAAAAATAAACATGTACACAGATGATGTGGAAAACTGTACATAAGTACAGGACTTACAGGCAAGGGAAGGTTCCTTCTAACTCAGGAAAGGCTTAAGATTCTGACAAGATCCTTATTTACTAATTCATGTAGTAAATACTAGGCATGTGCTGCAGGCTTCCACACAAATGCAGAACAAAAACCTGGCACATGAAAGGAGTACCACCTCCAACTCAGTCAACCAGTTAAGCCAGTCTCCGTACATCAGTCCCAGGCTATAGGGAAGCACTGTACTTCTCTCCATGTGTCCAAAAAGATCATGATGAGCCTGGCAGACCCTCATGAAGGGCCAAGTGTGTGATGGGAGTTAACATCTGTTGTACAACCTAATAGAGCCATGCAGGGTGCTGTTTTAGTAACAAAGCAAGAACAAAGGTCAAGAGACCAAAAAAAAGAGATGATGTTGGGTAAGTGATGATTAGCATGAGGTGAGGTGATGAGAAATTCTCAGATTGACATATGTATCTTAGAGGTAGGATTCTCAGTGGCCACTCTGAGGTACCAGAGTGTTGGAAAGAAAAACCAAGTATGATTTGACAGGTTTCACATTGCAGTTCTGTAATACTGTTTGCCAGTGCCTAAGTAAGATAAAGGGCTTGAGGAAGAAGAACAAGGGGTTGTCCTTTGTAGCCTTTTGTTTGGGCATCCAAATGGAGATAGATGGTTAGATGTGTAACTTTATGTTTTAGGGTTCAAGGTACCAACTTAAAACTTTTGGAAAGCATTTAAAGTGGTAAGACTTGAGATCTCAAAGCAGTAAGAATAGATAGAAAAATAATATAAAGTGTCAGTGACCAGGAGGGGCTTTCTAGTGCAGTGAGGTTGGACATGTGAAGAAGCAGTAGAGAGTGGGGAGGAGCGCCATGAGATAGAGGTAGAGGATGATGAAGAGAGCATGATAGCCTGGAAGACAAGACACACGGTGTTTTGTGGGAGTAAGAGTTACTGTTTGTGGATGCACTCTACTGAGAAATGTTTGTGAGATTCACATCAGTTCCTGTACAGTTAGCCTCAATTTCTATATTTGAAAGACAGAACAGGGGAAGGGGAAATTTATCCATAAATAGAAGATGAATAATCTTTGTGTGCCAGCTAAGGTAGAAAGTGTAGATGTTATTGTTGTTGTGATCCAAGCATGCAAGCTTTGTACCTAGAGATGGTTTTACCAAAAAAAGAAAAAAAAGAAAAGGTTACAGATGCTCTTTTGTAGGCCCAAGGCATAAAACAAAATAAAAGAAGTCAAGGTTAGATACGGAGCAAGAAACATGCTAGAAATCTTAAGTTTTCTTTTGTATTTTAAGATTGATTTTTCTAATGAGAAATCTCTTCATAGTTTCTTAATTGCTGGAGAATGTGGGAAGGATATTTTCCTTAAAATCCAGTGAGTGAGCTGGGGTATAAATGAGCTGAATACTATGAAGGAAGCAGGAGTCCTCCTTAGAGAACGAGGAAGGGGGAGGGGCAGAAAGCTCCAATACCATCCAGGTGTGGTGGCACCCCCCTGTAATCACAGCATAAGAGAGGCCCCAGCAGAAAGGTTGCAAGCCTGAGGCCAGCCCAAACCATATATCTGTCTCAAAAGAAAAGAGCATTCAGTGTACTGCCAGCCTCGGCGTGTTCAGTAAATAACCGATGCTGTTTTTCTCTACTTTTCCTTTTAGAGGTTCCAGTGATCCACATTCAAAATAACTCCTTGTTGTGGCAAATAATCACTCACAGCCCTTCTTTGCTTCCTTTTTAGATCATGTACAAAATGAAGAAAACTATGCACAAGTTCTGGATAAGTTTGGAAGTAATTTTTTAAGCAGAGACAACCCTGACCTTGGCACTGCTTTTGTCAAGTTTTCTACACTTACAAAAGAACTGTCCACGCTGCTGAAAAATCTGGTGAGTTATGCCATACATGCTAAAGCAGAGTGCTAGCTTCACCGGGCACACAGAGAACAATCCACTGCTCCTACCTCCACCCTCAGTCCTGGGAGGGAAAAGGAAAATAACAGGCCATGCAGTCCTGCAGAGGTCGTGGTTTTTACAGATTTCAGGGTAACATTTCTAGCCTTGTATCTTTAGCCCAGCTGATAGCATGGTGGCTATATTGAAGGGAAAGGAGCCACCTGACTGTCTACTACATTCTATCACTGTTAACTTGTTTTAAGATAAGTGTTAGCAGATGTTATTTTTTTCCTCTTATTGAAAATAGATTTTTCTCTCCATACAATATATACTAATTATGGTTTCCCCTCCCTCTACTCCTCTCCATTCTTTCCTACTTCCCTTTCATCTGGATCCACTCCCTTTCTGACTCTCATTAGAAAACAAACAGGCTTCTAAAAGATAATAATAAAATAAAGTAAATAAAAAAAACCTAACATGTCATTGGAATAGGACAAAACAAAGAGAAGGAGAAGATCCAAGAAAAGCTCAAGAGACAGGTATAGATACAGGGACATTCATTAGTACATTCAGGAATCCCATAAAAACAGTAAGCTGGGAGCCATAATACGTAAGCAAAGGACCAGTAGGGTAAAAGGAGGGAAGAAAAATATATAAAAGTAAATTTTAAAATGAGATAAATTTTAAAAACAAAAAAGGAAAAACCCTGACATGACATCGCGAGCCAAGGAACCTCCGACGATGCCGATGAGCTTTTTCTGTTGCCATCTACCGCTGGGCATGCAGCCTACCTGTAAGAGTGACTCGTTTCCTCAGTGAGATTCTTGGCAGAGCTTCTAGACTAGGAATAGGAACATGTATCCTTTTGTCCTTTCAGCCCCTGAACTCCATCTGACATAGACCTGTGCAGGCCCCGTGTGTGCAACTTTTTCTTTTTCTTTTTCTTTTTTTTTTTTTTTTTTTGGTAAACTGGTTAAAAGGGTAAGGATGCTTTCAGTGCTGAATAGGCAATGTAAATGCACCCTGCCTGTATTGTATCTCACTTGTATGCGTGTCTTGGTTCTTGAAATCATGAGCCTCCCTTAATTCTGCATAATCTTTTATAGCCCACCCCGCTGCTGACCCCTTACATACCTACAAGAAAAAAGGTTTAGGTTTTATGGAACATGTATGGCAAGAAGAATACTAAAACATAAGGTCTTTAAAGATGTGGACCAAAGAAGGCAGAATCAGATGGACATCAGTCGTCGTTTCTTTGCCAGCACTGTGTCCAGCTATCACCATATCTTAATTGCATGCACATTGTTGGGCCTGACCATTGTGTGATTGATTTGGTGAAAATATTTCTGTAAGAACTGTCGTATTTGCTCTTAATTTGACTTAATCAAGTACCATCTAAGTCTTAAGAGGTAGGAGACCACAGCGATGTGATTTATTGCCATATTTTCCTCAGTTCCTGTCCTGGAGACAAGGCATTCTCTCTCCTCCTGTCTCCCCCAGCATTGTACTTTTGCATCCTCTAAGGATTTGGAGCCTAAGCTCAAATGTCCTCACCTTGGGTGGGTTACATATCAGATGGGCCTCTGTGTCCTTGGCTGGTAAACCTGTCATAAATCCAGTTGGTACCAACAGCTTACAGTAGGATACTACCTGTTTGAAAAGCCTTCCTACAGTCTCTTACCCTGAGTGTTTTGAATAGTCAAAATGTTTTCTCTTCTATTAAAAACATGCATATATCTGTTTTCCTGACCATTTACTCATAGTGGTGGTTTTTGTCATTCAATAAGTCATAAGTAATATATCATATAATCTAAAAAAAGTGTTAAACACAAAATGCTTTGTCTTTTCAAAATCTTGAAAAAAGACCATGTTCCTATACTTTCTGGATTAACAAGCCCATAATGTTTCTTTAACTCTTAAAACTACTTGAGCCTCATTTCCTCTTCCTTCTGGGTATTATTTGCCACTTGCTGTGGTGGTTGCTTTTAGACTAGTAAGCAGGGATGCTACAGGCCTATAGTGAAAAAGGAAGTGAAGTAAGACTCTCCCTCACTTTGGTAATAACTGGCAGAGAACCCAAGAAGCTGTTTCGCAGGGGTACATCTTGTCACATGAATATCTCACTTTCCAGAAGACCAGCTGTAATTTGGCATTAGACAAGGGTCGTCACCCAACAGGCTCGCACACCAGTCTGTAGATAACTTCGAGTATACTGCACGTTGGTGCTCAGCTGGGCATCTAACTGTACCAGAAAAACAAGCAGATATGTGTTGATTTAATATATTCCTTTGTGTTCATGTAAAATGATGTTTATTGAAGACCTTTGAACCTGGCAGTGTGTGGTGAGCCCTTGTTATTGTTTGGTGTAAAATGATCCCCACAAGATCATGGTCCTGGCATTATTCTGGGACAAGTTTGTGGAACCTTTAGACATAAAGTCCAACTGACACAAGGATGAAGGTTGAGGGTTACAACTTGGTCCAAGCCACCTACTTCTGGTGCACCAAGATGTGAGGCATCTCGGCTCTGAGCTCCTCCTCAAAGAGCTCCACTATGCCTTACTCAAAGGATGGACTATGTCCTCCCACACTGAACTGAGCCTTTCCTTCCTTAAGTACTTTCTGACAAGTATCAAATATCAGTGACAGGCAAGGTACCTATTAGAGTGATGGCTGTCTTCCCATAGTACCTAGCTGTATTCTGTCAGGCGGCCTCCACGAGAGTACTAAATCCTGCTGAGATAATGGAAGTGGTGGGTTCACACTGCTAGAAAGCAGCCAGAGCCCACTGCTCTGTCTCTGCCTCAGCCTGTCTACCACTCTGTGTGTATTGCTTCTGTCACTGTATATTCTGGGGATTCTCTTTGCCAAGCTAAAAGTGCTGGTCTTGCTATGATATACTCAGTCCAAGTTTTGGTTTGGTTTGGTTTGGTTTGGTTTGGTTTGGTTTGGTCATGTCCTCTCTTCTTTTATAGAATAATAGGAGTGTAAGGTAGATCAAAAAGAAATTGCTATAAGACATAATTTATTTCATTTCATTCAGAAATAAAAATAAATATTTCCTATTGAAGATGGTGAGCGTTCCCAGTGAGCGGCCATAAAAATAATCATTTTACGCTGGAGTTGATTCACTCCACATGGTTACTCTTCTTGGGCTGTCTTTGCCCAAGAAAACTGTAGCTTTTACTGACAAGTGTGGCATTGTGCTGGCACTGCTGTCTCCCTTAGATCTTCAGTGGCTTAGGTTTTATTCCCATAGCTTCACTGTGCGTTGCCCCGTCAGATGCTGCTTGCAGAGCTCTGAGATGCAGCACTGCTTGGATCCAGGCTTTCCTTTGGAATCTTGTTGGAAAGATTCTGTAACTCTTGGAAAATCAGCATCAAGTAGAGAGTTTCCACGTCTGCTAGCTGGGGTTGTCTGTACTTCCATTTGATCAGCTGGTATTGCTGCCTCTTAGTGCCTTGCTAACCAAACACAGGGCAGTGAGGCATCTTTTCTGTGGCCCCAAGTCAAGCACTGGACTTTTTTACAGAGACTGATAACTACACCTTCCTTAGAACTATGTGCAAAGATATAGTGTGTTCTGGAGACAGAGAAACATATACCAGAACTGATGAGATTTAAATAAGGTCTGTAGACTAGGCACCCGTCAGAGTGTCGTAGTCTAGATTGTAGTAAAGTAATATATAAACTGTTGTTGCTGAGGATGTTGGCTGAAGAGTAAACAGGATCCTCTCTATACTGTGTTTTCAAATTTTTTTGAGTTTAAATTTTTCAAAATATAAATCAAAGTCTAGGCATCAAATTGTATCTAGAGGAAGAAGAGAAAATGTTTAATAAAACATCACTATATCAAAATGTCATTGTAAAGAAATGTACAGAACCAAAATCCACTGGCCTCCTTTGTGCCCCAAGGAGACTGGTGTGTGGTCTGCAGCCTGCTTCCTTTGCTCTTCTCTAGGTTTTGTGAGCCAGTTTTTCTCTCCTAGTGAATTTCTTTTTCTAACATCAGTTATGTGGTTGCCATTCGGAGAAGATGGAGGGACCTACTCTGTGCTTCTAGACGTTGCTCTGTTAGGTTTCTTATTTATAGGAAATGCTGCCTCTTAGTGGTGAGGAACTAGAGAAACATGGACATGGTGGGGTTTGTTACCTTGTCTGTGGCAGGATGTAAGAGCTTAAGCTTTGGCCTGAAGAGGGTTAGGAAAGAAAAGGTTACCGGCAGCTGCTTCTCTGTATGGCCTGGAAAGATGCCTACATCTTCATTTCTTCACTTTGATAAAATGAGACTGATTCATCCGTATCATGTCACTCTCAATGCACGTATTGTATGTATTGAGGGTCTGAACAAATACCATGATAAGCGAGAAGGACCTGTCAGTGAGAAAATACTCACCCAAGACTCCCTCAGAAATTTGTGTTGTGGTCGGATTTTCAGGAGTTGTGTAAAACACCTGTGTACCATGTGGTTCTTATGTGGTGGTGTGGGCACCTTCCATCCCTCCTACCGTGCCCATTTGAGATTCAGTGTATCAGCGAGAAGGACTTCTTTTACAGTGCGCTTCTTATAAGGACTAGATAAAAGTAGACTGCTCTTGAATTTAGCTGCTTGTAGTTTTGTTGCTTACTTGATTAAATAAATACAGTATCAAGATTAAGTTCATGTTCATTGAAAAGACAGCAATAATAAAATGATTGCTTGGTGAACAGTGCTGGCTGGTCATGCGATCCTAGCAAAGGACATGAGGTATCAACAGACAGCAAGTTCGCACACTTTGAATTGCTCTGGGGAGGAGATTCTCTGTGGTTACTGGGACGACATTTAAATGCCACGCCCTCCTGCTCAGCACTGCAGCAGTCTTACAGGCTGTATGCAAACCTTATTTAACAATAGTGAAGTGTGCCCAGAGGATGTCTAGTCCAGGCAGGACTCTTGGTGCCCCTGGCCCCTTCTCTGCCCTAGCCTTCCCACAGCCCTGCAGCTTGTCCTTTAGCAGTTGAGGGCAGCTACTGGCAGCAGAGCTGCTGGAAGGGACCAGAAAGTTCCGAGGTGCCGGAGCCCTTCCTGTTTACAGTTTCTGACTGCAGAATGTTGTGATGTGGGTTAAGGATTGCTTTTTGTTTGATTTTGGTTTTTTTTAATTTTTAAGTTTCTTTTCCCCTAGATGAAAATAGCTGAAAACATGTATGTTGGATTTAGATTTTTATCACATTATTTTGTTCTTTGAAATGTTAAAAAGTGTAGTAAGGATAGTTATGCCCAGTAGTTGCTGATGCCCTGAACTCTAATGCATTTTTGAAGATCTCATCTTTTCTCATTTAAATTAAAATATAATTATATAATTTTCCCCTTCCTATTCCTCCTTTCAATCCCCCCTCTTTCCCACCCTACCCCACCCAATTCTACCCCCCACCCCATGTCCTGGACCCCTTGTTCCTTCTCAAACTCATAGCCTCTGTTTCACTGTTATTGCTGTGTGTCCTGCCCCTTGGTACTGGATAACAAACTAAGGGCTCATTCCCAGGGAGACTATTTCCTGGTTTCAGCATTCCATAGTTGCCCCTAGTTCTTTGTCTACACTTGATCTTAGCCAAAAGGCCGAGAAGCGATTAGTTCTTTGTCTAGAGGTAGAGAGCCCTGAGGTTCTCCTTCCATGTTAGCATGCCTACTGGTATTATAATAGGTCTGGCTTAGGTAGCCATATTATTACTATTAAGATGAAGCTTTTTTTGTCATTTCTCAGAGACACAATCTCACAACAGATTTCTTTGTCCTCTTTCCCCCCACCCCCACCCTTTGGTGATATTCTGTTCTGTTGAAGATATACCTATTAGTTCTGGCTCCCCATGTAAGATACTATCTTTTCACAGAATGAAAGTACATAATTGGAAAGTTTTGATGTTTGTACTACATCCCCCCTCGTGCCCTGATATGACTCATGACCAGTTAGCATTGTGGGACATTCTGTTAACTAAGGTTTTTCACGTGGGTGTGGGTGGATGAGCAAGAGGGAAAGGATTTGGAGTGTTTCTTTTTTTATTATGAAAGTTACATGTGTTTACTGCAATAAAACTGGAATATAGAAAAATTCAAAAATAAAGATTATTACATAATTTTAGTGTATAAACTTATTTTATACATTTAGACATAGATACTAATCGCTTACGTATTTTAGTGTGTATATGTGTGTCTGTGTGTGTGACACACACATATATATCTTACTTTGTGTCTAAAATCCTTATAGTTAGATACTCTTAGGATCAGGGTTTATATCTTAGATAGGGGACAGTATAGGTGCCATGTATTCTGTAATGCCACCAAGGTGTTCTCTTTGCAGTGAGACATTGAACACTCATGTGAAATGAAGTCAATCAAAGACTGTGATGAGTTCCACTCCAGCTCAGAGCTACCTACAGTGAAATATAGTCTATTATGGGAGGCATGGGTGTTAACAAAAATGTATATCACATTTATTTCAGAAGCTTTTAGAGTTTTTTTCTTGTATTGTGGAAGCTTGTTAACTCTCTGTGACATATAAATAAAATTTGAAAGTCATTTTCATGGGCTAGTTGTGGCCAGACCATAACTAATGACTTGGAATTTTCTCTCATCAGTATACAGTTACCATGTATATGCAGTGTACAGAAGTCATATGTAACCCAGGCTGAATTTTAAATTAGTAAGAGCTATTGCACATTAAAAATATTTTAAATAGAAATTCAGATAGTGATTTTTAAGTAGGATTGAATTTTCAGCCTGTACCATTGGGAAGTAGCAGGTAACACTTTCCTCAAGAGTGTGGACATACTGTATCATTGTGAACTGATCCTTAACGAGATATACTCACAGAACAGCATTTGGAACCAAGAGGGGCATGCTTTGCAACGGTGGGTCCATACAGAAGAAGGAAGGAGGAAAGAACCTGGTCACTCGATAGAGATGTGTACAGAATCACATTAAAAATGGCACTGTGGCACTTGCTAATCAGTATGGCTTTTGTTTTTTGTCTGTTTTTTTTGCCTGCAGTATTAACTATTCAATAACTAACCACTCTGGGCAATGTAAGAGAAGCTGTCTTTGATTTAATTAAATAATTAATTAACCTAGTCTCATCCTCAGAGCCTTTAAGCCGGCAAACATTGCTACTATTTTTATGGCTAACTTTTGCTTATCTAAATAGAGGTAACACTAGATTATATTTATAGTGTGCTAGGCATTGACTTATGCACATTCCACATTGTATCAGGCCAGGTGAGCGAGTATCTGCCGCAGTCATGAGTGTAGTAAATGTTAGTTTCCTCCTCATGTCACATACCTTCTAAAGGACTCTGGTCTACAGAAGGAGAAATCAGAGAGTAAAGCACATAGCAGCTCCTCAACAGGGTTTGATGTGGAGGAGAAAAGATACCTCCATACCAAAAGACTCATGAAGACTTTTCTCAACTCTCCAGATGTTCCCAGCTCTTCCATCCTTGCTCCAGAGGACTGGAAAATCCAGGGAAAGTACAAGTGTTCCATTTGCTTTGCCTTCTGTTGTCTCTGCATCCCTGACTTGCTAGATTAACCTTGGTTAACTGCAGGGAAATGGAATCACACCTCAGGTAGTTGTGCCCTTCAAACCTAGAGTCTCCTCCCACTGCACTGCCTCTGAAAATACATGCATGTGCTCTTGCCACCATAGATCTACCATAAACTTAACATCTGTAAGAGCCCTTCAAACCTAGAGTCTCCTCACACTGCACTGCCTCTGAAAATACATGCATGTGCTCTTGCCACCATAGATCTACCATAAACTTAACATCTGTAAGAGCCTTTCAAACCTAGAGTCTCCTCACACTGCACTGCCTCTGAAAATACATGCATGTGCTCTTGCCACCATAG
>JADRCD010193617.1:56134-81363 GCA_019843815.1 Montemys delectorum
AAAATACATGCATGTGCTCTTGCCACCATAGATCTACCATAAACTTATCAGTTCTGTTGATTTAAAAGAACAATTAAAGCAGTAGCACAGATGTTACAAGATAATTAACTTTCTGCACACTCTTCATCCCAAACGGCTCCAGAGTTCTTTTTCCTGGCCCAGATGTTGTAGGTACGTTGAGAAAAGGAAATGCAGATGTTTCCCTTGGCTCTGAGAACTGCATAAAGCCCTGGCCTAGAGTCATTCCTTTGACCTTTTGCCCTCTCTCTTTCTTGCCCATTTTTCATACTAGAAATGATCTCTTAGCTAGATTTTCTCGTTCTCCCTAACTGCTTTCAGTTAAGTCTTATTTTGGATTGCTGGTGGGGAATGTTGTCTCTGTCATTGCCTCCGATAAGGCTGGTACCCACTTCACAGTTGGCTGCTGGAAGAGCATACAGTCAAGTCAGGTCCCCTTCCTGTGGGCTGATGTCAGCAGTGCAGGGCACTGGTTGTTAAGAGGAACATGGCTGTTTCAGGCTACACTTGTGTGTTCAGGGTCAGTGCTTTGGGTTATGCATACCATACCCTACCCAACTTTCCACAGCAGCCATGGCCAGTGTATTTGTCTGCTCCTGCCTAGGGACAGGAGCATCAAAGTGAGTGAGATGGAAACTTAGCCCCATGCCTTGTTCTTTGGTGAGAGTTCTTTCTAAGGAGCGTTAATATTATTCAAGGAGACTTGCGGGACACATTTGTGTGGTAAACGCTTAGGCACATGGCAGTGAAGAACCCTAACCAATTCGACCACTGACTTTCTCATGTAAGAAACATGAACTTCTCGTTGAACCACTTTGAGAAGTGATAGTCTAAATGCTAATTTTAAAATGTTGTTAGTTCAGGTGATCTGTTTCTTTAGCTGTATTTTTTCTACATTTCATTCTGCTTCTGCCTGTCCTAAATTTATTTCTGATTACATTTAATATAGAATGCATGGTTGTTTTCCAGCCAGTTGTTTCTCTTTTTGTTTTAGACCATGCCTTTGCTTCTTAGGTCCTTTATGACTGTACATAAAGAACTCCCTTTCTAATCCAGTCTTCAAGTAGCATCTCACTACATCTGCCCCTAGAAATGAGTAGACTGCCCATTGATGCACTGCTTGCACTATGTGTGCTGAGAGAGTGAAACAGTGGAGAGACCTGAGAGTTGGCAGAAATGCTGTAGCTTAAGAGATAAATGTAACTGAGTTCAGGCCTGGTCTCCAGAACCAGCTCTCTCATGTTCTCACTCACCCATACAGACTGCATGTATGTCATGTCTTCACCCTAGTGGGACCCTTGTCCTGACTACAAATAGTTTAGTGGTGGGTTCTTTTGAGAGTATGTTTTTAAAAGCTGGTAGAGACCATTTCCCTTGGAAGAGGAACTAAATAGCATTCAACAGTAGTTTATATTTCATATTACAGTGAGGCCAAAATGTAAATTAAAGTAAGTATTAAATAAAATGTAAATTAAAGTACGTATCCCTTGACTCAGCAACTTTTACCAGGTGCTCACTATATGCCAGGCTCTGTGGTAGTCATGACTGTCCCTTTCTCTTTGACAATGCTTGCACGAAACATTTTGACAGCTCATTCTAAAGAATTCTTTAATTTCACAGAGGAAAAGAAAGATAGACGTAGAGACAGACTTTTACAAAGCCTCCTGCCTTGGGGTTTCCATGAGTAGGGGAGACATTAATTGATTTCTTGGAAGCAGCTGATATCCCAGATTTATAATCTAAGATCCCTCATGTGCGTGGATACCCTTGAGCTGAATCCACCAAGAATGGACCACCTAAAGGTGACTACCCTTTAGGTAGGTTTTTGAATCCTGAACGTTTCCATGAAGGTCAAATGAAATGTTTTAGAATATACAAAAACAGCCCAAGAAGGAGACCCAGGACAATGGCTGGCTCTGTTCTCAGTCAGGTGCGTGAAGGTATGGTGCTTACAGGGAGTGCCACTGGTCCTCCTGATGCACACAAAGCCCAGGTGTGCCAGCATATAGGTATTTTACGTTGTACTGTGTTCCTTCCAGAGTCAGCTGTTGTAAAACATGAATAGGACATGTGATAGAGACATCATAGAAGGCAAGGAAAATGTAAACGGATGTCACAGAATGGTTTTGTTGTAATTCACACATGGCAAATTATAAATGACATGCATGGAAATGAAATTTAAAGTCTAAGTGTTGGTCAGGAACTGATTATTATTCCAAGTACTAAGGGCCAGGATAACTTTTTCAAGCCAAGATCCAAGTGTGTGGGCTGTGTCCTTTTGCCTCCTCGGTTGTCTTAAATGTTAGAGCTCCAATTCTCCTTCTGCTGTAGTTGTTCTCTGGTGGTGTAAGAGGAAACAGTGTTTTACTTTCCCTGTGAGGAGATGTTAAATCATACCTGCTGTTTACATGATCTTAAGGTAAGGATTTCCATATCCCCTAATCCTCATACTGCCTTTTTCTTTGTGTAATGTTTCCAGGAAAATTGGAATCCCACTTGAATTCAGTCTTGTCAGATGCCATCAACATATGGTGGGCCTTGAGTTTTCCAGAATTCTCTAGAGCAGCCTTTGACCTCCTTCTCCATGGCAGTTGTCCCTGAGACCATAGGCAAGGTGATTTCTTCTCTGGCTGGAGGCATTCCCTCCTCAGCAGGAATTTGGATTTTCTACTATGAACAGCCCTAAAACTCAAAGAGTGGCTCTCTTACTTTAATTCACTTGAAGATCTTACTAAGACTTGGGCTGTTGGGCTTTATCCTCAGGAAACTCAGATCAGCTGGATTTGGGAGTCCATCTCTAATGTGTTTTCAGTCCAGAAGACTGGTCCAGGACACAGTCGGAACCACCTGCATCCGAGTTCTGGAATCTCCTACTGCCGTGTGAAAGCTACTGCTTTTTCCTTCCAACTTGCTATGGAACTGGTTTTTGCTTTTATATACTGATTCAATTTGTAACTTGTGTTACTGATGAAATGTTTGCTAATATAACTGAGTCTCAGTTGCTCAGGAAGCTGAAGCATGAGGATTTGGGAAAGGAAAAGTCAGGCTGGAGAAGAGTAAGTGGATGTATACATAAAGCCTGGAAAGGTTGCTCATGTTATGAGTGCTCCGACCCCCAGAACCAGGGACTCAGAAAAGCCTTTTCCTGTCCAAGGCAGCTGGTGCTGATCTGGGGATAGCTACAAGGGAAAAGATTGGCAGGGCCAGACCTACACTTGGGAGATTGAACTTGACTCCAGGTAGCAGGAAACAGGAAGGGGTTTCAGGCAGGAAAGTGATGTGCCCCAATTGTCACTTTAAATGAGTATAGCATGACAGAGGAAATGAGAATGGCCTTTGGAGTAAAGCAATCGCCTTTAATAACCTGACCATCTGTTTTATTCATGCTTTTGGCCTTCGTCAAGTTTACTTAACCTCTCTGAGCTTGTATCCTCTTTAATATAGTGAGACTAAGACTCATTTTATAGAGTTCTCTCAACCCCAGTAACTTTAGATAACAAAGGCATAACAAGGGCTGGAGAGATGGCTCAACGGTTAAGAGCGCTGACTGCTCTTCCAGAGGTCCTGAGTTCAAATCCCAGCAACCACCATGGTAGCTCACAACCACCTGTAATGAGATCTGATGACCTCTTCTGAGGTGTCTGAAGACAGTTACAATGTACTTGTATATAATAAATAAATAAATCTTTTTACAAAAAGGCATAACAAATGACAGTATCCTGTCATTTTAATCAGCAGTTTAATTTAGTGCTACCTAGATACAACATAGCATAATGGGATGCGATGTTATTTTAAGAGATGGCCTTGAAGAATGAACAGAAAAGCCAGACCATAGGATGTACCACGGAGAGCATGTGGTGCAATACTTACAAGCAGTATTTTAGATCCCTTATTCCCTCATTACCCTTTTCTCTTCCATTGCTGTTTAGCCTTCCAAATGTGTGTTTAAAAATCTAAGAAAATAAACCTAGTTCTGTTTAGTTGAGCCCATCTCCTGCCTGGCATTCTCCATGCATTTCAGTCTACTGAGTGCATCTCACATAAATGCCCCAAGGGTACAAGAACTCGGTTTTATCATTTGCACCTCAGCAATGAGGAGACCAGGCCTCTAAAAGGATAAGTGGGGGTGACTAGCTAAATGTGATAAGGTAAGTCTGGGGCACCCTGGAAGCTGAGAAAAACTCTTAAAATCCCAGGTAGATAAAGTTAGCATTGACTCTGTTCTGGAGGGAGCAGTACCCTCAGAGCATGGCCAAACACTGTTTCCCCTTACTGCCTGTCCAGTTTAAAGAACAGCTTTAATCTAATGTGTCAGCAATAGCTGAAGACAGTGGTTCTTTGCTTCTATAGTGTATAATTATAGTTTTTGAAACATTTTGGGAAACATTTAGAAACATTTGGGATAATGTCATAAATAATTTGATGACTTCAAAGCCATACCTGTTTCATGTTTAATATTTTAACAAGGTACTTTGTAAAAGCGCTGTGGTGCTGTTCTTAAAAGCAGCCAACTCCACAGACTCATGGTAACTCAGGCTTACTGTTTACAAGAAAGGAAATAGTTTGGAAGCTAAATCTATCAATTTTACCATTACTGAGCTAAAAACACAAAGATCCAGGTCATCATTGGCAGGAAGGCATTTTGGACAGGAAACAGAGAAAGGAATGCAGGAAGGGGCCAGGGCAAGATATGGTACCCAAGTGACTGCTTCCTCCTTCAGGCCCCATCACCTACATCTCACCATCTCCCAGTAATACCATCATACTGAGCATCCATCAAGAGATTAATCCATTCATAGTCATAGCCTTCATGATCCATTTATATCTGGAAACTCCTGCAAGGTCACAAGAAAAGGTGTGCCTTACTAATCTGTATGTTTCTATTGTAGTCAAGTTGACAGAATTAGCAGTTGCATTGAATAACCAGTAAGCTTAGTAAGATGAGTGAGTTCCTGGAGTACCTTGTTGGTACCCTCTCTTATTCTGTGTTCCCCAGACCATTTACACTGGCACTGGCTAGTTGAAGGGAATACTGAGGCACCAGAGAGGTTAAACAGTCACTCGTACATAACAGTGATGATCACATGCGTCTGTGATTCTTTTCTCTGCGTTATAGTAGTCTGGAAAGGAGTCTAATGATCAACTCTTTAAATTTTCTTTTTCCATTTTCTTTTAAAGTAGTTAGTGTGATAGAATGATGGATATCATTGTGACATTTTCAAACATACATATTATGTTCTTTCTTTGCATCCCCCTACCACCTTTCTCCCCCAAATGGTCCTTTGTCCTGCTTCTGTTTCCCTCTATTGCCTTCTTTCCATTTAGAGACAAAATTTAAATCTAGATTTGATGTATGAAAGAAAACTCACAGAGTTTGTCTTTCCAATGCTGGCTTATTTCACGTAGCATGATGATCTCCAGGTACCTGTTTCAAATAGCTTTAAGACATTTGGTTACTGCCTAGGGTATGAAGGAGTTAACACTCTAGACAGAAAACCTAAGTTATACCAGGGAATTGCTGATTTAACTGCAGGAGCTGGCTCATTATTTTAATTGGATTTTCCAAAGTGTTGAGCACATCAGCAGATTTGCATTAGCTTTGCTTTGAGAGAAATTGTTTCTTTCTGCAGAGAAGGAGAGAGAACCAAGGAGCGGTGGAGAGAGCCTGTCAGAATTAGCTAGAGATGACGAATGCAAGCAAATCATGTCCTCGTTAATTAACACAGTCCTGTGTGCGTGTGGGAGGGGCCCATTGGTAGAGCTGGACTGCTTTCCATTCCAAGGTGGGGAAAGAAGAAACTTCTGGCCTTCTCTAGGGGGTAGCACTCCAAGGCTCCCAGGGCACAACTGTAAGTCCAGCAAGGGGCTTGGGTTGGGCACTGTGGCTGTGCTGCTCCTGTAACCCTGCTGTGGCCATCCCAAGAGCCTCTCCCCTCAGAAGTATCCTCTGAGAAGGAGGGGATGGGTAAAGTAATGCATCAGCAGACAGACAGGCAAGAGGATGTCTTCCATAGAAATCTATATGAAGGGGCAAAAAAATCAAAATAGAATAGATGTGTTTCTGCCCAGAGCAAGAGTTGTTTTTAAGTCATTTTCAGGTAGGATTGTGAGGGGTTATTTGTAGGATGCATCATCAGAGCAATTGGTGAGGAATAAGTGTTACTTTTTGTAGAAGCCTATATTAATTGCAATTATATGTTTAAGAAACGCCTAGTGCACTATGAAAGGATAGATTCCAGCTTCCTTGTCTAAGTTCTTCCAAATTCCAGGAAGGGTATGAAGTATGGACTGGCAGAGGACGCCCTTTCGTCAGGAACAGCCATTTGTTAGGAGCACCAATATATTTAGTATAAGCAAGCGCCATCCCTGAAATGGTGTTTAAAATACTGCTTGCTTAATAAGACGGGAATATAAATAGTTTTGGTTTTTCTGTAGATTGTGTGTGTGTTTGAGAATGAGTCTTGCTGTGTAGCTCACACTGACCTCTAACTGACAAGCCTCCTGCCTCAGAGCAGAACTTCTGCTTCTTGTGGACTTGAATCATGTGAAAGCACTTACCCTAATTGGATTTGCTTATTACGAAAGGGAAATAGTTTGAAAGTTGGGAAAATTGATGCAGAATAATCAATAGCATTTTAGTAAAGTGCCATGAAAATGATCCATGCTACACTTTTCCTAAAACATCCCTTAAAGGCTAATGACAGTGACAGCAGGAAGTATGTCCCTAGAGACCTGGGATTCTGTGTTGACTACACTGAAGTTGCCAGTGGGGACAACACTTCACAGTTAGACAGAACTTGCTTGGGTTGTCAAGATTTCTGAAATATTAAGAAAAGGAAAATACTGGAAGACTCTGGAATCCTAAGACTAAAATCATATAATTCACCTATCACAGAGCAATACACTAAGCTATCTGGAGGAACAGATGTTTTCTTCATTGAGATTTCCAAGAGACTTCTATGGTTCAGTCTCCTCTCCCCTCTTCTCTGCTATCTTCCTGGTGCCACTCAGGTAGTTCCCAGTCGCCTGTCAACAAGGAAAGAAGCGTTTTCCTGGGAAGGGAGCTGGAGAGAGTTAGTAAATTTTCGTAATTTTTTTCCTGTGATCTTTTCCTAAGCTTAACCACTGGGAAAAATCCAGATTTCTAAATTTATAATGTATTGTCTGCTGTTTCTTGTTATTCCCCAAGAATATGTGTGTAGATGACCACAATGAAATTCTTAATTCTTGGGGTTTTCCATCAGTGCAGAGTCTCAACCCAGTGCTTAACCACAATGCTGACACTGGTTACTCAGTGTGGTGAGAGCATAGATTTTGGAGAGACTTGTTCTTCAGAAGAACCTTCACCTTTAACACTAACTACAGACTTCATAATTCCCGTGGTGATGTAATGCAAACTCTGTGTCAAGGTAGCAGCAAGCTTTCATTACTGCTTCATGCATAAGGATTTGAGGAGACATTGATCAAAAGTGTCATGTAGGACTGGAAGCTGAAATGTGCTTTTAATCTGTGTTTTCCATATTGTTTTAATACTGGTTCTCTTTGAGCAAATAGTACATTGCTTATTTTTAAAGGATGTTTGAATATGTATGTGAAAATGTGTGCATGTTTGCATATGCATACCTGTGTGCAACCTCAGCTGTTGTTCTCAAACCGCTGTCTTGTTTGTTGAGGCTGGAACAATCTCATTAGCAGAGGGCTCACCAGGTAGACTCAGCTGGGGGTCACAGAGCTCCAAGGAGTCTCCTGTGCCTATTATTCCCCAGCACTAGAGTTGCAAGTGTGGGCCACCAGATCTGCCCTTTCTTAACATGGGTTCTGGCATCTAACTTAGGACCTCATGTTTGCACAATAGGTCTTTACCAAGTGAACTTTCTCCAGCCCTTTAAATAATAATAACAACAACAATAACAACAATGAAAAAACCTCCTTCCCTCCTGCATCAGCTCTACCCCTATGTCCTTCAGAACACTGACACCAGCAGATTACTATGTGCTTCTCTAGAAATAATATGCACATACAACCTTTTCCCATCTTTTTCTTTTTTTGGAGATTAAAGTTAATTTTACTAAATCATGCATATCATGTGTGTTAGTGCAAATAGTTTAATCTGCACTCCAGAAATTCTATTGTATGTTTTATCTTTACAAAAAAATTTCAAACAATTATTTACTTTAAAAAAGGTAATTTTGAAGTTATGCATTTCAGAACATATCTTCAGTAACTATGTATACGAAGTACTGAGTTCCACTGGCATAATAGCATTCTGTGGTTGAGTGCCTTCCTACAATAGAGAATGGTAAATGAACTATATGACAGTATTTTCTACAAGTCATTTGTGGCTAATTCCTTCTTAAATCTAGTGACTCTCCTGGCAACAACCCCAAATAACTTTAAAGTAAAAACAATGACTGCCAAACATCACGAGGCAAATTATATCCTAAACTCCTTTTTCAGTATCTGGCTAGATCTGGATATTCTCATACAATATTAAAGACAATTCACTGACATTCCCTTCCAGTCTTCACTGACTGAAGAAAATTTAGCTATGTGATACTTTAGGATATTGACATCACTATGGTACTGCACAAAGCCACAGGTAAACTTCAACCTCTGTGTTTAAATGTATAATGCCAAGCAGTGCTTAGGTATGTCTCTGTGTTTGGAACAATACCAATCTTGGGAATAGTGCTACTAATTAATTGACAGGCTGCTCCACCTAACAACATAAAGAGAATAATCATTTGTATACCCTACCAAGAAATCTGTTAAAAAGAGAACATCAGTAAATTTTGTCCTCTGTAAGTACTTTTTATTTCCCCCATATATCACATAAAGAAAGAAAAATCTCGTAAGTGCTACAATTTCCCAAGCCAGCGCCCATTGATGGGCAAGCTGTTTCCATCAATGTGAACCTTGGACAGCCAGAGCTGTATCAGTCCATCTGCAAGTCCTGCTGGAGCAGCATTTCAGGACAGCACTCTGTTTGGGTTTGGGAACATAAGCATGGACACGCAGCTCCTAATGTCAAGGAGCTATTGTGTACACTGGGGAGATAGACAGTAAACAAATGAGGAAGTGAGGAGGACACAGGTGGTGGGGGATGGGAGGTCCTTTGAGTAAAGTTGGTGCCAGGATGGTTGCAAACTGAATGGTTGATTCTGGCTTGATTAGCAAGGAATTAAGTTGGGCCCAACCTCACCTCACCATCCACACTATCTCTTTGAGCCTTGGGGCAGAGGGCGCTGGGGACTTTTATACTGCCAGAATAAAATTGAGAGCTAGAAGCAAAATATCTCCAGTTTAGTGTCTAGGGCAGAGGGCTGAATTCTATAGATCTTCATTTTCTCCTGTCATGCTCAAAGCATTTTCAACCTTTTTTATTTTTGAGGGCCACAATTATAAATTCTAAGTGGAGCCTTAATAAGAGAGGATGCACCTAGTCTTACTGCAACTCGATATGCCAGGAATCCTTGATATTCATGGAGGCCTGACCTTTTCTGGATGGTGAGGAGAGGGAGAAGGGACTCACTGGGAGAAAGGAGGGAGAGGAACGTATGGGATGATGGAAGGATGGATGGATAGGTAGATTGGTTGATTGATTTAAAAATATATAAATAAACTCTAGGTGGTCTTTTTGTTCTACTTTCCAAAACCATTATTGTGGATTCTCATAGACATTCAAAATTTAGCTATCTGGCCTGCTTGATAAACTGAATTGTATGTTAAACAGACAGAAATGCCTTGGCAGGGATACTCCGCCCTCTGGTGGTATATACTGGAACACCTTCCTCAGATGTAAAGACATTGGTAGCTTAGCAAAGAGGGCATGACAGAGATGCTGGGAAACCCAAAGTGTGAGCCACAGGGACACATTGGAAGAAGACAGAAGCCAAGAGAGAGAACTTCTCTTCTCGGACCCTCTGGCCCCTCATTTCCGGATTCATAACTGGCATTATAAAAATAAGCGTCTGTGAGCTGGCACTGAGCCTGTGTCTTGGCTCACTCCATCTTTACCTGCTGGCAGTAGGATGCAGTCCCTCCACTCTGCCAGCACCAGGCCATTGGATGTCCTCATGCTGTATTCTCTCTTAGCCTTGCTGTGTGTCTGTTGCCAGTGTAGAAAGAAACCCCATTCGGAGAAAGAATAGTGGGCTGTTCATCTCTCTTCAGTGAAGAGTGGATGGATAGGTGGACAGGCTAACAGATAGACATACTTACAAAGGAGACCCAAAACCTAGCTATGCTTTGGTTCTGCAGAGCTGTGCCAGCTCAGGTTTCCCTGGGAATTACCAAGGTCTTGTTGACTGTGTTTTAAACCTTCCTTTGGCTCCTCCACCTGGACAGCAAGTCAACCTTTCTCCATTAGACTCCTCTGTACTGTGTTAAAGTGCAGACTACAGCTGCAGAGCAAGAGAAAATCTGCTTCCCAACCCATTAAAGACATGTTTTATCTGTGTGTTGTGGCTCATGCCTAGGAACTTGTAATCTAAGGCAGAAAGATTGTGAATTCAAAGGTTGCATGGTTTATATAGTAAGACCTATTGATGATGATGGTGGTGGTGGTGGTGGTGGTGGTGGTGGTGGTGGTGATGGTAATGGTGGTGATGGTGGTGATGGTGGTGATGGTGATGATGATATGATAATGATAGCTAAGGCTAGTGCTGTGAGCAGAACAGCCAGGGTCATCAATAAGCATCTAATCTCATGCAAGATAAATATAATCACAGACAAAGTACATACTGTAAGAGCTCAAAAAGTTTCCTTTAGTGAACGCTGGTTACACACTTCCCTCCATATTCTTTTCTTTTTCCTTTTTTAAAATTGATTAAAGTTTTACTACATTATGATAAGACATGATACATAATTTCAGTTTATCTGAATTTGATAATATTTAAAAACATTTTAAGTGAATAGAATTACATCACATTCTTCTTTCCCTTTTGTACCCCAACTCCCCCCCAGAGACATTAGGTGAGGATAAGAATTTGGTTCATTAGCTGTGATGATTTTGAAAAGCTTTCATCTCAGAGAAAGAGTAACTTTTAAAGTCCTCTTCTTCAAAATTGATACAATAATTAGAAATATCAAGCAAAGCATTCAGTCTTACTCTTTGTTGTTCCCTTACAAGCCATCTCCCAAATTAATTTCCTACGTTTCTTTTGGCTGTATAAATAATTTTGAAATGTTTAAGCTGTTCTGAAAACCATAGTATAGTGTAAAAACATCAAATAAACAATCCTAATAGAGAGGCTGAGATAGAAGAAGCATGATTTCAAGACCATTATGTGGTACACAGCAAGATGCTGTCACAAACAAGTAGAAAGTGTATATAGATTGTACAATAGTGGATCTATTTCTCCAATTACCAAATTAGACCACTGGATGACAGCCAACAAATTTCTAATTCCTCAAATTTTTGAATTTCAATTGATTAGGATATGTTGATAATATTAATTTTCATATTAAGAGATATTAAGGAAAGTGATTGTTACTTCCTGTCATTTTTGTTGTGAGAGATGGAATTATGTTTGTGTGGGTTTGTTGAAAGATTACTTTCTTGCTTCTTCTAGGGTGTAGTTTTGCTCCTTATGTTGGTGTTTTTCATCTATTATTATCCTTTATAGGGCTGGATTTGTGGAAAGATGTTGTGTAAATTTTTTTTTGTCATGGAATATCTTGTTTTCTCCATCTATGGTAATTGAGAGTTTTGCTGGGTATAGAAGCCTGGGCTGGCATTTGTGTTCTCGTGGGGTCTGTATGCCCAGGATCTTCTAGCTTTCATAGTCTCTGGTGAGAAGTCTAGTGTGATTCTGATAGGCCTGCCTTTATATGTTATTTGACCTTTTTCTTTTACTGCTTTTAAAATTCTTTCTTTGTTTAATGATTATTATGTGATAGGAATTTCTTTTCTGGTCCAGTCTGTTTGGAGCTCTGTAGGCTTCTTCTATGTTCATGGCTATCGCTTTTCTTTAGGTTAGGAAAGTTTTCTTCTATAATTTTATTGAAGATATTTTCTGGCCCTTTAATTTGAGAATCTTCACTCTCTTCTATACCTATTATCCTTAGGTCTGGTCTTCTTGTTGTGTCCTGGATTTCCTGGATGTTTTGGGTTAGGAGCTTTTTGCTTTGTGCATTTTCTTTGACAGTTGTGTCAATATTTTCTATGGTATCTTCTGTCCCTGAGATTCCCTCTTCTATCTCTTGTATTCTGTTGGTGATGCTTGCATCTGTAACTCCTGATCCCTTTCCTAGGTTTGTCCAGGGTTGTACCCCTTTGTGATTTTTTTTATTGTTTCTAGTGCCATTTTTAGATCCTAGATGTTTTTGTTCATTTCCTTCACCTGTTTGATTGTGTTTTCCAATAATTCTCTAAGGGATTTTTGTGTTTCCTCTTTAAGGGCTTCTACCTGTTTACCTGTATTCTCCTGTATTTCTTTGAGGGAGCTATTTATGTCCTTCTTATTGTCCGCTATCATCATCATGAGAAGTGATTTTTAGATCTGAATCTTGCTTTTCTGGTGTGATGGTGTGTCCAGGATTTGCTATTGTGGGAGATTGGGTTCTGATGATCTCAGGTAACCTTGGCATCTGTTGCTTATGTTCTTAAGCTTGCCTCCCTTTAGTGCTACCTGCCCTGGCTATATCTGACTGGATGGAACCTGTACTTCCTGTGATCCTGATTGTGTCAGAACTCCTCAGAGTCAAGCTGTCTCTCTGATCCTGTGATTCTGGGATCCTGTGATCTTATCATCCTGGGCATGTTAGAGTGCCTGGGAATAGAGCTTCCTCTGGGTGTTGTGGGGCTGGCTGCAGAATTTGCGCCCAAGGTCTGCTCACTGGCCCAGACAGACCAGAAGAAACCTGTGCCACTGTACTGCTATAGTTCCTGCGTGCCTGGGTCCCGCTGGTCCCATTTATTCCCACTGTTGGGACAGATGTTGTGTCCCCCTTCACTTCTTATCCTATGATCCTTTCCCTCCATATTCTTGACGGTGACTGAAAAAAAAGTCAAACCAAGAGTTGCTATCTTGTTAGAAGTTACATTGAAAGTATTGAAATGAGTAGCAGTCGCTTGTACCCATCTGTAGATGTGACAGCAGTATCTCAGAGCATCACTCTGGCACCGCACTGCAGCTCTCCTCACAGCTGGGATTCTTCCACATCACTTCTCCCTCCTCATACCTACAGCTGCAGTGTGAGGGCTTATGCTAGCAAGAGCACGCTAGCATGTACAGGCAATAGACATGTAACAGACATACAACTCTTCGCTGAGCCCTGGGTGGATGAGTCCAAGGAATAGCTTTCACCATTTATTGCACATTCTTGTAACTGTCCCATCCTTTCTTTATGTTGATCTTTCAGCTCCAGGGTCTGAGCCACAATGTGATATTCACCTTGGATTCATTGTTAAAAGGAGACCTGAAGGGCGTGAAAGGAGTAAGTGACCAGAAATTATTATTTTCAGTCTTCAGTTAAAAGGATTGGGGTTTTTTTGTAGTTTTTTCTTCCTTTGTTTTACATGTTAGTACTTATATTTGAAAAACCTTTGAACATTTTCAGCACAAAATATTCTTGGAAAATTGTCATTAGAAAGTGTTGCAGCTTCACATAATGATACTGACTGGAAACAAGACTAGATCCTTTCAGAAAGATTGGTTTCTCCTCCATGGGGGTGGGCGGGGAGTTGGGGAGGAGCTGGGCCCAGTCTGGCCTCCCAGGGTGATTGATGGACCAGGCTCTGAGCAGCTCTGGCTCCTGCTTCCTTGATAGACCAAGAGAGTTCACCCTCCCCCCTCTGCTGGGCTTCTCACCTGGGAACAGTGCACATGTAGTTTTGTTCAGATGTTTTTTCAGTTATTCATTGGAGGAAAGATGAATAACAGTTTTCATGTTCTTGTTTTCCCTTTTCTCAGGATCTCAAGAAGCCATTTGACAAAGCCTGGAAAGATTATGAGACAAAGTTGTAAGTGCTGCTTTGTTTTGTTTGTGATGTTATGGTCATTGTCATGAGTTTCCACAAGTTGAGAACAGGACAGAGGCCCAATGATCTAGTTAAAAGACACACACACAATTATCGCAGCACTCTGGAGGCTAAGCAATCCTGGGCTCTTGTAAGTTCAAGGGCTGCCTGGGCTACATGGTAAGACAATGCCTCAAAAAACTAAACACCCAGAAAACGTTACACTGTCTGTGCTAACTGTCTGGAATGACAGGCACTATGTTGGTTGCTAGTATGAACTGTCAAGTTGGAAGACTATGTGTATGCACAGTGTTCTTTTATTTTCACTCACATAACTATAAACCATGTTCATTTCTATGTAGTACAGCGGTTAGGAAATAATCAAAGACTAACTGGTGTTTGTGATACCGTTTTTGCTTGTTAGGATTTACACCAATATGTGTATTACACGCTTGACTCCCTGACACCACTAATTAGTGTGCACCTCTCTCTGTCCTTCTGGAAACTGAAGTCTAATTCTATACTAGCCTAAGGAGTTTTGGAAGGTCATGCAGTTAGTGCCCGTTATGATGGCATTCATGCTGGATCTGTCTGACCCAGAGACTGAGTGATTAAACTTGGGGTCAAAGAAGTTGACTCTGGGATTTTTGTGGGGATTTAGGGGGATTGTAGGCCTAAGCTGGCCTCAAACTCATGATTCCCCTGCCTCTGTCTCCAGTTGCTGAAATGACCCATATATCACACCCAGTCCCTTTATTTCTATTTTCTGAGAGATTTGTGACACCAGACAGTAGGCACATAAGAAAATCTATGTTTCAAAGCTTATGTAGGTATAAGTTTGCAGAGTGAAAGCCATTTCTGTGGACAGCAATAGCAGCCAAATGGGAAGAGAAGCAGAAAAATTGGGAATCAAGTGTGTTTTTCCCAAACTGTTTTTGTAAAACTTGTATAATAGTATACTGGTGAAGAAGCACTGCCTTAGGAACTGTCGTGTGTGTGGACAGTAAAAAATGCAGCTGGAAATCAAAAAGTTTGTATGGCAGCTGGAAATCAAAAAGTTTGTATGGCGGTACTCCAGTGAGGATGAATGATGAGTCCACATCTCTCATCAAAAGCAAGTGAGATGCACCGTAAGACAGTGAGTTAAGCAGTCTCTGCTGTTAAGTCCTCAAATAAGGCTTGGGTTTGGTTTGATTTTTAATAACTTCCTATCAATAAATTTCTTTCCTAACATAGGTTTCTTTCTCATTGGAGTTTGATGTGGGAAAGAGGGAAGTATTTCTCTACTTAATATAATAGGGAGCTCATTTGGTTTTTCAAAACTGCAAACAAAATGCCTTACACAGAGAGAGTTCATTTAGGCTCCTGTGCCACACGCTTGCTCTAGCCCACTCAGGTCTGTGCAGTGTACTGTTCTATTTTCACTCTGAATAAATCCATACTTTCACACTGCAAAAACAAAAAAAGTTTATTACCTTTCAAATAACCAAGAAGCCTAGGCACTTTCTATGGCTGTCTTCCTTGTACAACTCAAGAGGCAGAGAGGGCTGTGGTTAAGTCTGTGGGCTTGAGAACCATTACCAGTTTTGTGATCTTGAGTCAGTATACTTCATTTTTGATGGCCTTTACATAAAAGCTAACTGCTTAAAAAAGTTAACTGCTACTCAAGCTTTTGTGACCACAAATGTATTGAAGTGGTTCTCTGCAGAGTCATTACTTAATTATTGTTCTTTTGTTTATATTGTGCTGCGGATCAAACTCAGATCCCTGTACATGTTTAGGAAGCTGCCTGACCCTAAGTTACTTCCCTGCTCTTGGTGTTTTGAGATTACCTTACCCTGTAGCTAAGAGTGACATTGAACTTTAATAGCTCAGGCTGGCCAAGAGCTTTGAATTGTAAGCATACACCACCATTCTCAACGTTTAGTGTTTCAATAATCATTATTTTTATCAAAATAATGCATTAGTTTAAATTAAAGCACCAAATGTATTAATATCAACAAAGCCTCTGAAAGCAGGTTGTAGAAACTCCAATAGCAGTGGTTTAAACATGGTAGAAGTTTAACATAAACTGAAAAGCCTTCTAAAGCGGGGCAGTGGTGGCGCACACCTTTAATCCCAGCAGTTGAGTGGCAGAGGCAGGCGGATTTCTGAGTTTGAGGCCAGCCTGGTCTACAGAGTGAGTTCCAGGATAGCCAGGGCTACACAGAGAAAGCCTGTCTGGAAAAACCAAAAAAAAAAAAAAAAGCCTTCTAAAAAGGACCAGATTCTCACACAACATCTCTCACTTGTCCATATTGTTTTACCAAGTCTAAATTCAATAAATGTGGACTGTTCCTAATGACGTGAGGCCCTTCTAAACCATGGAAAGAGGAGAATGTTAAGTAAGCAGTGAGTGTGCCTCCCCTCCCATACCCACCCCCTGTTGGTGTAACTTCTCTGCCCACTGTTCTGATCTGCTAGTCCTACTTTTTTCTCCAACCCTTCCTTTTGGTTTCTGGTATGTCTCTATTTTACAATAGCTCCTGCTCTTGTTCCTTGGGTCATCTGGGACATGTTACTGTAGTCTGTGTAAACTTAGCCCTTGTGTACTGGCAGCCTTCCCCTTGCTACCTCCGTTTCCCAGTGTGGTTAATAGCAGTTTTTGGATAAACTGTCAGTGTTTATATTTTTATCTAACTGGTGAATTATGATTGACTCTCCTTTCTTCCAGTAGATTTTTACATTTTTTTTAACGACTAGCTGCCTCAGTTCATTTGCTTAGTTCTGTGTGAGCCTTTTATGAACATTTATCTTCTAGCCAGTAGATTACAGAGCCCCACTAATAGTATTTCTCTTCTGCAGATACCTTTCACTTGGCACTGTAGTAATTGTTATCTATTGTCTGCCTGTTCCTTTCCTCCACTCTGGCAGTGTCCTTGTCCAGAATTCTTTGTATTAGCAGCAGGTATAACCTTCTTTCCTGGCGTAGTCCCTTGTATTAACTTTAGTGGTTCCTACCAAACAACTCTAAAAGAGGTCGCATTTTGTCTTTATTCTAGCATTTTCAGAATGAGAGTTTGGCTTACTATAAAAATCTAGCTTTTTATACGTTTTCCCTTACAGTGTTGAAGGGTAGGTGGGCATGGTGACTTGAGCCTGTAGATGCAAGCAGAGATAAGATCTAGAGTTGAAAGCCATGAAGCCTCCTTTGGGGTTTTAAATTTTATGATGGCAGTATACCTTTCTTGTTAGCATTCCAGAAATCTTCCAGTTCCCTCAGCCCCTTCCTGGTGGCTCTACATGATGGCATTGTAAAAGGTAGAGTTTGTTTTGTTTTGTAATTCCAAAAGCCAGAACCTATTCAAAAGAGAGAATCTAAGCTAAAAGGAAAACCTTAGCGTGAAGTGAGGAACATCAGGAAGTTGATTATGGAAGCAAACAGTGTTCCAGACCAAAGGGCAACAGCTTCCATCCCTCTCATTACAGAAGCTCTAGAAATCACCATGAGATCTTATTTAGTGAGACAGCAGAAAGCTCTGTGCCTAGGTGGATGTCAGAGTTCATGCTCTGTGGCTAGATAACTTTAACTCTGCCAGTCCTTACATCTTGCTCACTAAGGAGGACTCATCTTGGAAACTTAACTGCCCATCCAATTTACTGTCACCTGGAACTCCATTTCTTCTCACTGCCTTTCCTGTATGTTTCCTCCTCCCTCCCTCCATTCTTCCATCCCTTCCTCCCTCCCTCCCTACTTTCCCTATTTTTGAAAAGTTTTTTTCCTTACATAATATATCCTGATTATGGTTTCCCCTCCTTTTACTCCTCCCTGTTCCTTTCCCCCTCCCCATGGAGGACAGCCTTCATTCTTCTGTTTTAACTCTGCCTTCTAAATGTTAGACAAGTTCTTTCATCCATCATTGTCTTCAGCTCTTCTTGTCTTAGATGATCTCGTCTTGTTCACCCCTTGACTACCATGCCACTGTGAGTTCACATAGGAAAAGGAAGTAAGCACCTGTCATGTATTGTCACCACAGTGAACCAGACAGCTAGTCACACCTGTCCCTCATGCTTCTCAAGCTTTTGCTTCCGCCCAACCACATTAGTGGAGAAAGCTGAAATTTAACTTTCTCCACTAAAATCCTTTCTTTGACTGCTGAGGTAACATGGTCAAAGTGTTGCCTGATGCAGCTTTTGATGAATGAGAATGAGTCTCCATCAAGTTTGCCATAGCTTTACAATTGTTTGGTAGTTGATTTTTCCAAGACCTGTGTATAGGCAAGGCTACTTAGTCACTTATTGTGTTTGGCTCACCATTCTACATCCACAACAACTTAAAGGTTAAACCATTCTACATCCACAACAACTTAAAGGTGATTTCTAGAGCTTCTGTAATGAGAGGGATGGAAGCTGTTGCCCTTTGGTCTGGAACACTGTTTGCTTCCAGTTACAGTTGGAAAGTCAAGGACATTTCTGAAATTTGAAGTCCATTTCAAGTTAATTGTATTTATCAGAAGAGTACCAAACAGCAAGCATAACTTCTCTCAGGACTATAGGGTTAATGTCTGCCTACCTTCACATCCTGGTACGTGGAACCCTCCCCCCCTCACCAAAATCCCAAATTAGACATAGACATTTCTCCCAGCCCTGTCATATGCAGTTCCATGACAAACAGTGAAATAATTAAACTGTGCTACTGAAGTATGACAATGTCAAAGGTTAGTTTTTATCAGTTTTTAAATGTACTAACCAAAATCTATTTGTACTTTGTCTTTAAGTAATTCTGAAGTCTCTAACTTTGTGCTTCTTTTTCATCAAAAAGTCATTTACCTAAGAAAAAGTAAACTGTTCAGATTTAGTCATGCCAACCAAGACATAAAAAGAGCTGTGTGTCCGTCACATGTGTAAGCTCTGAATGGAAGTACAAGAAGCTTCCTAGGTGACATTCACACATGATATTTGTTCCCTTTGAACTCACATTTCTACTAAGGATTTGATTCTGTCATCTTAAGTAACGTTACCTTTTAACTAGTTAAACTGTCAGTGGTTTAAAGAAGGAAAGACACCACTGGGGTTCATTTTAAAATTGAACCCAAGGTCTTGGGCTCTACCCCAGGCTACACTCCCAGTTTAGATGAGAAGAGCTTCTGTTTTACTCTCTGCACACACATACACACTGCCCAATAAAACGCAGCCTACCCCACCCCACTTGATCCATGGCACATATGCCACATTTGGTGGACCCATTACTACAGCATCATCCAGAGTCAAGTTGAGGGTTATATTTCTTTTAACATGGCATATGCTTTTGTTGCAGTACAAAAATTGAGAAGGAGAAAAGGGAGCACGCAAAACAGCATGGGATGATCCGAACAGAGATAACAGGCGCTGAGATTGCAGAAGAAATGGAAAAGGAACGGCGGCTTTTTCAGCTCCAGATGTGTGAAGTAAGAACAGACCTTCCCTGACTCGACTTCCTCTCTTCCTCAGCAGGCTAGGATGGATGCTTGGAGGAGGGGCTGGTTCCTAAGGATTCTAATCTCCCTTTCTCTCCAAGCCCTTTGCGATCCGACATTGCACTGTTGTCTCATATTTTGAGCCTTTGGTCTTATGGGCCTCTTTAAGCCAAACCAGGATTCATTGGTGAGAACCTTAATGTTGCTTGCGAGTGACTGGGGGAGCCCTGGTGGGAGGTATCATGGGTGAGTAGGACTGCTTTGGAGCATGTGGTTGTTTAAAGCATGGATCCGGCTTGAGTGAGAGTTTAGATGAAGCTGTCCCATAAGAAAGTCTGAGCTCATGGAAAAATGCAGGGAAAGCATGCTACCTTTAACTTACAGCTGTGGTTCTCAAACTGAAATCCCACCAAAACCTCCAGCCCACCGACTTGAGCACTCACTATAAGGCAACTTGAGCAATGGAGATACTTTCTGGCTTTTAAAACCCTAGTGGAGAGTGTGTCATTTAAGTTTTCTCTGCTTTTTTCTCTTTTTTCTTTCTTTTTCTTCCTTATAAACCTGTGGCTCCTTGACCTTTCTGTGTATGAACTTCTACTTACCATTACGACTAGTGAGCTATAAGCACAGCGTCAATAGAAGATTTTGGCCAGTGATAAAACCAAAGCCATTCCTGTGCTTAACTGCACTGCCTCAGCTTTATTTTTTTCTGACTTGCTTTTTTTTTTTAAATAGAGATTTCTCCCTCTGGTTCATCTCCTTGATTAAAGTTTCAGTATCTTGCAGAACACTCTTGAAGGTACTGCTCTCCCACCTGCCTTCTGCAGAGAACAGTCTGTCTCAGGACTGTGTGAATATGAGTTTGAGATCCACTGCACCTAGGGAAAGCAGCTGTGATGTGAAGTGCGTTTGCTGTGTTTCATTCGTGCTTGTCTTGTAAAGGCGTGTAAACACTAACACTAATTGCATTTGTGTACACTGATTGTGCTCCAACAGCCTTCCCCAAACAAAGCTCACCTACCTGGGCAGGTTTAGCAGTACTGTTCTTCCACATGAGCTTGAGAGCCCTGTCTGGAGTTGCTAACATGAAATTCTGCTTTCTTTCCACAGTATCTCATTAAAGTTAATGAAATCAAGACCAAAAAGGGTGTGGACCTACTGCAGAACCTTATAAAGTATTATCATGCACAGTGCAAGTAAGTGTTGCATTACTTTTTCTTTTTTCTTTTTTCCAGTTTCTCGAGACAGGGTTTCTGTCTGTCCTGGAACTCACTCTGTAGACCAGGCTGGCCTCGAATTCAGAAATCTGCCTGCCTCTGCCTTCCAAGTGCTGGGATTAAAGGCGTGCGCCACCACTGCCGTCACCACTGCCCGGCAGTGTTGCATTACTTATCAGTGGTTGTTATAGCCCTTACTGGGCTCCTTGTTTTCACTGTTCTTTTGATTCTCTGTCATTGAGTGACTGACAATAGTAACACCTCAATAGATGAGAAACTACACAGCTTTATTTTCTTTTGTCACCAGCATCTTATATAATTTAGCAGTTTACAATAAACAACTATTTGATTAGTCTGAAGCGTTGTCTTCCTCCACAGCTTGGGCATAAGACCTTGTCCCCAAGACCGTTCTGTCAACACTGCCTCTCCCCATACACATTTCTTGTTCTTTTCCCTGTTACCTTTTACGATAGCTTCCCACCCACAGTTTCTTGGTGGAGGCTCATTATCTACACTTTAATTCTTGGAGCATTTCAGATGCTTAGCTCTATAGAAAGATTTCTGTGAGTGTGTTCTATCCTGAGACAAACATTGCTGGATACTGCAACACCTTGAACGTGTTTGATTTCGTTCTGTTTATGAACCTATGACAGTGTCTGGTCATTCATCTTCTTCATTTACTGGGCTGAGATGAGTGTTCAGCTGGAGCCTGTGTGTGAGCATGTGCCATTACTGTTAGCATCTACGAACTGATGGATAGACAGAGGAGAGAATGCGAGGTCCTTTCCAAAGCTCCCAACAGCTCTCATAACCTGGATGAAATAAAGATTATTTGAGCTAGATAATAATACTCTCAAAACAATAAATGCATAATTCCTTTTGATCTCTTGTATCTGTTCAATAACACCAGGTCTAGGTGGACCTTTGTGTGCAAAGGACACATTTAGAAAAAAAATCACAGAGTTTGAGTTGCTTAATGGACAAGTTCAAATCCCTGCTGGGCAACAGGCCCCTCACTGAATACCAGTGTCATCTGTCGTTTGGGGTTAGAGCTTGTAACCAACACCTCCAGATCTTCATGAGGATATGAGAATAAAATAAAATAAAGCATTTGAAGTACTTACCAGTGGGGCAGTTGTGGTATTGGGAATTATTCATATATGTCAAGGTTAGGATGTTTCTCTTTACAAAAGTCCAAATTAATCTTTATATAAAATTGTTAACTATTTTCAAGATCAATTCCACCTTGTATGAATGTGCTTTGTAAGTGGAAAGAATATATCTCAATATATATTCCACATAACCACTTTTACAAAGTGAAGGTTCTACAGACACTCTGACCTGAGAACCTGAGCTAGCTTTGCCCTTATGACAGTTACAGACTTTGAAGTAAGCTGCAGTCATCGCTGATTTTAATTTAAGGTGGTATTTTCGTCTTTGATCAGCTTAAGGTTTTTTAGAAACATTTAGTCTGCAAACTTTCACCAGAAGAGCTGAACCTCTGAACCTTCTGAACTGCAGCGCTTGCCGTCGAGTCCTTACCTAATGTTAGAAGTCCTTCTTAATTCCTAAGCCTGTTGAGAAGAGTTTGACGTCTCCAAGCATGTGTTTCCCAAACCATAAGGCGCTTTGCAAACTGTGTGTACGATAGCCTCTGGGAGTAAAGTGAGAGCGGCATTATTTAACGTGGGTGCAGCTTGACACTCCTTATTGCTTTGTTCTTTTTCTGCTTTCCTACCCATAACCATTCACTGGCCTCCTACCAAAGGTGAGGTGCTTTGTTAGCTTCTGGAGGCAGGTTCAAACAGAGCTGCTTTCTGGGGGTCGTAGTCTGGTAGTGGCAGTCAGGTACCGGACAATCATAAGGCATTCTGTGACCTGCGCCATGGGCACCAAGAGAAGGAGAGACTCCTGCAAAAACTAAGGAGGGCAGTGGCTATATCTGAAAGAAGGTGATGGTGGGATTTCCGATGGGCCTTGGAGGGCAGGTGGACTTTGGGATCTTGTAACAGAGGCTTTCCCTAGAGCACAGAGAGATTGGCAGAAGGACAGATCCACAGGACAAGCTCCTTAGAGAGTGCGGTTCTGAACCATCAGGTGACCAGGTTGACTGATTCTAGGCTTTATTCTAAGTTACCCTCTTGTTGGAAGGCAGCATCAAGAAGCTAGGGAAGTTTTCTTCCAGAGATTCTTCCTTCTATCACAGTCCCTTCCAACCCATATTTGATATACAGAGTGTGGTCCTGTAAAGCATTCTGTACTCACATCTTTATTTTAAAGATTTCTTCTGAGCTCCAACTCCAGTTCCCAGATGGTTTTCAGTAGACCCAGCTAGCACTCACCAGGGAGTTTGCTGCATAATACTTTGGGGGAATCACAGCACCTCAGTGTGAATCTAGTGTTTACATTCTGTTAACTGTCCCTACCTGTTCCAACTCACCCACATTGCTGCTCACTCACCATGAACATTGCCAATAACATCCTACTTTCAAAACAAACCTCCCACTCCTTTTACTATGGGATTTATTGTGATCTGCAGAGGCAAGAGCATTTACAAGCATTGCTCTCTTTCATCATAGCAGATTATACTAACAAGTAACAGCTCCCGGGAACTTACTACAGCCCAGGACATCCGAACTCACTGGTTTTCACATGTGATTTCCCTTTTATATCACACAGTCAGGGCACTTGAATTCAGAATGATCAGTAACTTGTCCATATGAGCATTTGTCTAGTTGATGCTTAAGCATATGTCAGGACTGACATAGGAACCACAGAATCCAAGGGCAGTTAGTCAGGCATCAAAACTCAAAGCTCTGTTTATGAAAAGATATTGATAGAAAAACAGGAAGACAATCCACTGAGTGGGATAAAGCATCTATAAGTCATTTACCTAATAAAGATTGAGGATAGTGAAGTATAAAGAATACAACCACAAAAGGAGACTCCAAATTTCTGACTGGGTGAAGAGTGTGAATAGCCATTTTTCTGAAGGAGATACATAATTGGAAAATATCACATGATGAAATATTCAACATCATTAATCATTAGGGAAATACAAATAAAAATCAGAAGTGAGACACCATTTCATATCCCGTAGGACAGCTATAATTAAAATAACAAAAATACAAAGTAGTTTTGGAGAGGCTATAAAAAAATGGGAAACCTGTGTATCACTGTTAGGGATGTAAGGTAATACAGTTGTTTGTAAAAGTCTTAAGATAAATCCCCAGAAGAGCCAAACACATGTATATAAAGAAAAGTAGATGTATGAATATTATGTACTATTATTTACAGTACTTAGAAACATGTGTACCTATCAAGTTAAACAAATATCTTTACAGTAGAATAGTATTCAGCATGTAAAAGAATGAAATATTGATACATACTTCAGCATAAATGAACATTTAAAACATTATGCCAGAAATGATAAGTCAATATTAGCCATTCTATATACAGTCACCAAACCCGGATGCTATTGCGAATGCCAGGAAGTGCTTGCTGACGGGAGCCTGTTATGGCTGTCTCCTGAGAGTCTCTGCCAGAGTCTGACAAATATAGAGGCAGATGCTTGGAGCCAACCATTAGACTGAGCCCAGAGTTCCCAATGGAGGAGTTAGAGAAGGGACTGAAGGAGCTAAGGGGGTTTGCAGCCCAATGGAGGGATTAACAATGTCAACAGGCCAGACCCCCTGGAGCTCCGGAGGGTCTGGACCACCAACCAAAGAGTAGTCATGGAGGGACCCATGGCCCTGGTAGTATACGTGGCAGAAGATGGCCTTGTTAGCATCAGTGGGAGGAGAGGCCCTTGAGCCTGAGTGTGTTCGATGCCCTGGTGTAGAGGAATGCCAGGGCAGGAAGATGGGAGTATGTGGGTGGGTAGGGGAGCACCCTCATAGAGGCAGGGGAGCGGGGGATGGGATAGGGGAGACCTAAAAGGGAAAACATTTGAAATGTAAAGAAAGAAAATATTCAATAAAAAGAAGTTGTTAAGCCAGGAAAAAAAATTATGTCAGATACAGAACACCACATAACAGATTGCATGTATGTGTATTTTGAACTCTCTAGGAAAGGCGATCCATAGAGACATCAGAATAGTGATTAATGGGAAGGGCCAAATGAGTAGATTCTTCCTGGGACTATGGAGGTGTCCTGGATTTAGGTAATTGTTGTGTAGCAGCGTAACTAGAATAAAATTCACAGGGCTGGACAGATGGCTCAGCTGTTACGAGCACTGTCTGTTCTTCCAGGGGTTCAATTCCCAGCAACCAGATGGTGGCTCACAACCGTCTACACTGGAATCTCATGCCCTCTTCTGGCATGCAGGTATATATGTAGATAGAGCACTCATATACATTTAAAAAAAATAGAATATCACAGCTTAAAACTGAATTTTACCAAGAAAAAGTATCTGGAATGGTTAATCTACATTATCAGTTTTACCAGATTTAGAATCACCTGGGAATTAGCAGTCCCCACCCCACCCCTGGCCCATGCCAACTGTGTCTTGAGGAATTTTGCAGAGAGTTAACTATGGGAAGAAGATCTCCCCTAAAATAGGGTATTACTGACTACAGGCTGAGTGGAGGAAGGAGA
>JADRCD010193618.1:0-17883 GCA_019843815.1 Montemys delectorum
TTTTCCCTTTCCCAGGTTCCCCTCCAAAAAACAAACAAACAAACAAACAAAAACAACAAGAACAAACTTCTTTTGCTTCCCCCCTCCCCATGCCTGCCACCCCACCCTCTCCCACTTATTGGCCCTGGCATTCCCCTACACTGGGGCACAGAACCTTCACAGGGCCTAGGTCCTTTCCTCCTACTGATGATCAAATTTGCAGTCCTCTACTATACACATGGTGCCAGAACATTCAGTCCCACCCTGTATAGTCCTTGATTGGTGGTTGGGTCCCTGGGAGCTCTGAGGGTACTAGTTAGTAATTGTTGTTTGTCCTAAGGGGCTGCAAACCCTTCAGCTCCATAGAACCTTTCTCTAATTCCTTCATTGGGGACAGTGTACTCAGTTCAATGAATGGCTCTGAGCCTCTACCTCTGTATTAGTCAGGTATTGTAAGAACCTCTCAGGAGATAGCTATATGCTTGTCCATCCTTCAGTCTCTGCTCCATAGTTAATCTCTGCCACTCTTTCTGTGTGTGTTTGGTTCCCCTTTTTAAGAAGGAATGAAATGTTCACATTTTGGTCTTCCTTCTTCTTAAGTTTCTTGTGGTTTGTGGGTCATTCTTCCTATATTCCAGACTTCTGGGCTAATAACCACTTATCAGAGAATACATACCATGTGTGATCTTTTGTGATTGGGTTACCTCACTCAGGATGATACTCTCCAGATCCATCCATTTCCCTAAGAATTTCATAAATTCATTGTTTTTAATAGCTGAGTAGTACTCCATTGTGTAGATGTACCACACTTTCTGTATCCATTCCTCTGTTGAGGGACATCTGGGTTGTTTCCAGTTTCTGGCTATTATAAATAAGGCTGCTATGAACATGGTGGTGCATGTGTCCTTATTACATGATGGGGCATCTTGTGGGTATATGCCCAGGAGTGGTATGGCTGGGTCCTCTGGTAGAACTATGTCCAATTTCCGGAGGAACCGCCACACTGATTTCCAGAGTGGTTGTACCAGTTTGCAATCCCACCAGCAATGAAGGAGTGTTCCTATTTCTCCACAACCTCTCCAGCATCTGCTGTCACCTGAGTCTTTTATCCTAGCCAATCTGACTGGTGTGAGGTGGAATCTCAGAGTTGTTTTGATTTGCATTTCCCTGATGACTAAGGATGTTGAACATTTCTTTAGGTGTTTCTCAGCCATTTGGAGTTCATCAGTAGAGAATTCTTTGTTTAGCTCTATGCCCCATTTTTTAATAGGGTTATTTGGTTCTTTGGAGTGTAACTTCTTGAGTTCTTTGTATACATTGGATATTAGCCCTCTATCAGATATAGGGTTGGTAAAGATCTTTTCCCAATTTGTTGGTTGCCGTTTTGTCCTATTGACAGTGTCTTTTGCCTTACAGAAGCTTTGCAACTTTATGAGGTCCCATTTGTCAATTCTTGATCTTAGAGCAGAAGCTATTGGGGTTCTCTTCAGGAAATTTTCCCCTGTGCCTATTTGCTCAAGGTTCTTCCCCACTTTACTTTCTATTAGTTTCAATGTATCTGGTTTGATGTGGAGGTCCCTGATCCACTTGGACTTGACCTTTGTACAAGGCGAAAGGAATGGGTCGATTTGCATTTTTCTACATGTTGACCGCCAGTTGAGCCAGCACCATCTGTTGAAAATGCTGTCTTTTGTCCACTGTATGGTTTTATTTATTTATTTATTTATTTATTTATATAAGACAAATAAAATAAAATGAATATAGAAATTCTTAAAATGCACTATTATAATTAAACAAGTACTAATTATAGATTTATATATAGTTCAAAATAATTACTACTCATTTTCATTGTATATTAATTTTAAACATGTTTCCTTGCATTTTATTTTTAAAAACTTTGTGAAATCTTCCCCCATTTTTAGCCTCAGAATATTTAGCATGCAACATTGGGGACAAAGTAAAAGATACATAACCCACTGTTGTCACATCAGTTCACATAGACAAAACCACACAGAACCACACAGATCTCCTTTTATAATTTGCCAGCTAAATTTATAGCTCTGTGTGGTGACTGGAAACAGCTTATCTCATCCTCACCTTCAGTTCATGTTTATTGAACAGCAACAGAGCTCTATATCAAAACAGACTGCAGATGCATTTCGCCAAGTGCAATACAGAAGTAATTATACTCAGCATGGGAAGGAAGAAAAGATTCATGAGGTAGTAAATTATTCATTTAAGAAACTGTGTGGAAATGTTTAAACCACATATTTATAATTTCTCAAAACATAAAGAGAAAGATTTCTGTGAAGGAATATTTTATAGTTTGTTCTTATCCTCTATATATTTTGAATAATAAAATTCTGTTATGCTCTCCAAAATGCTGTGTACAAAAACTTGATTTTCTGCTTCACGTTTCCCATCTTTTGTACTAAACATTCTGTTTGTGACTTTCTTTGTATATTCTTGACATTTTTAAACTTTTAGTGAACTGTCTTTGCTTCAAGAAGCAACATAAAGTACTTTCTATTCACACTAGTAAATAATTTACTTAGAATGTATATTTGACTTTTGTAAGGAAAAAGTTTTGGTATTTTGTTCTTTAAAATGTACAATCTTCAATTATAATATATAACAAATAATAATTTTTGATATGAGAATTTTCAGTATTCATTTATTTTAAATTAACACAGTAACTAATAGCACGGTACTGAATATCTTGTTTGCAAAACTAGCCATCATTGATTACATGCAATCTACTTATCATTTTATAATAAAGAATAGCTTATTATCAGAAAGTCATTGCATTTAATACAATTGTCAAAAACTACTTACATTACACTGTGCAAAGAACTACCTTATTTTAACAAAAATGTCAAGCATATTTTGCATATGATTTTTCATAAAATATATTTATTTCTGTCTTATAAATGTCACATATTGGGATGTGTGTGTGCATGTGTGTGTGTGTGTGTGTGTGTGTATGTGTATGCATGTGAATGTTAGACAAATTTTATTGTCATGATACTATAAGTATCTTTACTTCTCATGGGTTATTTAGTTCTAAGAAACTGAACCCTATTTTCATTGCCAATTTATTAAAATTAGCCGTACCTGATGCCTAGGGCATCATCATTTTTTTAGACAGGCATAGTAAGGAAGGAATTATTTTTCTTTTTCTTACCTAATTAAAATAAAACAAATGAGCTATAATAGAAAGCAAGAAGTCACCATAGAATATTTCCTTGGGCTATCAGCTCTCCCAGATGGTCATTAATACCCAGATTATAGCACATAACAATTCTCATTAGTTCTTGCCATGTTCTACATCTTGAAAACAGGCACATTAAATATTTGGAAACTGACTAATATAAAGAATCATACATGGTAATGACTCATAACTGTCTTAAAGATTCATTAGATAGAATGAAAAAATCCCTGAAACCAAAATAAACAAACAAAATGTACAAATAAAAATAGAACATAAGAAATTGAGGGTATAAAAAGGACTATTTATGTGGTCATTCAAATAAATATGAACTCACTACACTTAGTAGATCTTTAATGGAATTTTTTTTTGAGGTATCTGAGAGAGAGGATTGCAAGTCAGTGAAAATGAGTACATAGCATGCATAAATTTACATTACATTAGGAAAGTTGTTTAAGTGGCAAGTTCATGGCACCAAGTACCATACCAGAGAGAGAGAGAGAGAGAGAGAGAGAGAGAGAGAGAAAGAAAGAGAGAGAGATCTCATACTATCAACTTAATAGTATATCAGAAAACTTTAGAAAAACAAAAGAAGTAATCACACCCAAAAGGAAGAGACAACAAAAAAATGAACTCAGACCTGAAATTAATAAAGTAAGAACAACAACAAAAAAACAATACAAAGAAGCAATGAAATTAATAACTGATTCTTTGAGAAATGTAACAAGATAGACTAATCCTTTCCAAAATAACTAAAAGGCAGAGAGAATATTAAAATTAAGAAAACCAGAATCAAAAATTGAGACATAAAATCATACACAAAGGAAATGCTGAGAATCATAAGAACATGCTTAAAAAAAAAAAAAAAGTGTACTTCCATAATTGGAAAATCTAAAATGAATGGATGAGTTTCCTTATAGTTATCACTTACATACTAAATTTAGGTCAAGATTTTGCAAGCAATTTAAGAAGATCTATAACCCCCAGTGTAAAGGAAGCAGTTATTAGAAGACTCACAACCTGAAACGCTCAGGGCCATATATGGTTTTAGTGAGGAATTCTACCAGATTTTCAAAGGAGAGTTAATACCAATATTCCTCAAATTTTTCCACAAATCTAAGCAGGAAGGATATTGCTCAATTAGTTTTATGAGGCCACAGTTAACCTGAAACTCAAACCACATAAAAGTCCAATGAAGGAAGAGAATTACAGATCTAATTTCCCTTATGAAAAGAGATGCAATAATTATCAAAAATTAAAACCAAATCCACATACACATCAAATAGATCATCTATTATGATCAATGAGGCTTTATTCTAGAGATACAGGGATAGTTCAATATCTGAAAATCACTAAATCAATCCATCATATAAATAAACTAAAAAACAATAAAAAAAAGTTCATCTCATTAGAGGCAGAAAAGGCCTTTGACAAAATCCAACACCCCTTCATGATAAAAGTCATGGAGAAATTAGAGATAAAAAGGACATACCTAAACATGATAAAGGTAGTTTACAGCAAAGCTATAACCAGCATCAAATTAAATAGAGAGAAAGCAATATTTTCTTTCTTTCTTTCTTTCTTTCTTTCTTTCTTTCTTTCTTTCTTTCTTTCATACTAAAATCAGAAACAAGACAAGGTTGTCCACTCTCTCCACACCTATTCAATATGGCACTTGAATTCTTAACTAAAGCGAAAAGATAACTAAAAGAGATCAATTTATGTAAATTTGAAAGGAATCAAAGTGTCTTGATTTGAATAAGATATTACACATAGATGACCCAACAACTTCAACCAGGAAATTCCTATATCTAATATACCCTGTCAGCAAAGTAACTAGAAATAAAATCAACTGAAAAAAAAAAAATCATTAGCCTTCCGATAGAAGGAGGGACGAAATACTCACGGGAGTAAATACTGAGACAAAGTATGAACCAGAGATTGAAGGAAAGGCCACCCAGTGACTGCCCTATGTGAGGATCCATCCCATACAGACACCAAACCCAGACACTATTGCAAATGCCAAGAAGTGAATGCTGTCAAGAGCCTGACATAGCTGTCTCCTGAGAGGCTCTTCTAGACCCTGGCAAATACAAAGGCAGATGCAGGGAGCCAACCATTGGACTCAGTCTGGAGATCTCAATGGAGGAGTTACAGAAAGGACTGAAAGAGCTGAGGGGGTTTGCAACCCCATAGGAAGAACGACAATATCAATCAACCAGACCCCTGCCCCAGAGCTCCCAGGGACTAAACCACCAACCAAAGAGTACACATGGAGGATCCCAAAGTCCAGCCACATATGTAGCAGAATATGAACTTTTTGGACATCAATGGGAGGAGAGACCATTGGTTCTGTGAAGGCTTTGTGCCCAAGTGTAGGGAAATGCCAGGGTGGTAAGGCAGAAATGTGTGAGTGGTTGGGGAAACACTCTTGTTGGGGCAAGGGAAGGGGGGATGGAATAGGGTGTTTTCAGAGGGGAAATTGGTAAAGGAGATAACATTTGAAATGTAAATAAATAAAATGTCCAATAAAAAAGAAAACAGATTAATAAAATAAAAAAATGGCAAATGGACTAAGGAAAAAAATCAAGAAAACAAGACTATTCACAATGTTCTCCAATAATATAAATATCTAGAGGTAACTCTAACGAAGCAAGTGAAAGACTTGTATGATAAAAATTTCACATCTTTGAAAAAAAGAAACTGAAATAAATTTCAGAAGATGAAAAAAACCTCTCATGGACATGGATAAGTAGGATTAATGTAATAAAAATGGCTATCTTACTAAAAACAATCTATACATTCAATGCAACCCATCACCATTCTAACACACTTAATTCCACTTCTTCATATACCTTGAGAGGTGAAGTCACTGGAATGTCTAAGATCGACAACACAAATGAAAGCTCATGCTGGTGAGGATGTTGAACAAGGGGAATACTCTAACTTTACTGGTGGGAGTACAAACTCTTATAGCAACTATGGAAATAAATATGGCAATTCTTCATAAAATTTGGAATCTGTCTACTTCAAGATCCAGCTTTACCACTGTTAAGCATATACCCAAAGGATACTTCATCCCACCACTAGGACACTTGCTTACTCTTCTATTTATAATAGTCAGAAACTGGAAACAACCTAGATGTCACTCAATGAAAGAATGGATAAAAATAATGTGGTACATTTATACAATGAAGTGTTTCTCAACTGTTCAAAAATAATGGCATCATGAAAATTGTCAACAAATGGATGGAACAAGAAATCGTCCTGAGTGAGGTAATCCAAGCCCCAAAAGACAGATATGATATGTGTTACTTATATGTGAATATTAGCCATTAATAAATGGTAACAAACCTACAATTTATATACCCAGAGAGATTAAGTATACAGGAAGAGACTAGGGGAGACACATGCACCTGCCTGGAAGAGTAAGTAGAATAGATTTTATAGGTAAAATAAGAGTAGATTAGGAGACAAATTACAAAATCAAGTGGGGAACCAGAAGGGATATAGGTTAAGACAGGGAGAGGCAGATGAAACTGAAGGGAATTTAAAGGACAATGATGTACGGCAGGATTTTTCATGTCCAATTACATTAAAATATTAGTGCAGCAGGAGGTCTGTGATTGGACAGGGAAAAGGGAAGTGGGGAAGTGCAGAGCAACTCAAGAGAGAAAGAAAGAGCAAGATGGAGGAAGGACAGGAAGAAGATCCTGAAGCAGCATGGAATTGAATAGCTACAGGTAGATATGATATCATAAAGGATAGAATAATTGGGATAACTAGTCTAATTTAGGTGGGCAGCATTTATCATTATCAATTGAATTGGTTCTGGAGTTATTTTATTGGCATCTTGTGAACTGAGAATTTATTGATATATAAATCTGAATTGTTAATTATGAGCTTCTAGAGTTTGTTTCTCTGGGGTTGCTGGTTGTTGTGGCAGCTGACAGAGGGGTGGGCTGTTGTTGTGTGTGGCTGGCAGGGCAGTGAAATGAACTCAGGAGATTTGGCGGGCAGAGAACAGCTGGATGGAGCACAGGAACTTGGCAGTTCCTTTTTTAGTACTTCCTGCAACAGTGAGGAAACCTTGTGCAATGAAAGTCCCCTAAAATATATATCAGTGATATTAATAAGGGCTCCTAGTAGTGAGAATGAGAAATTTCCAACTGGCCATTTCTCATCACCAAACAACGTTCCAGTACTTGATGGCATTCAGTTAAAACAATCCCAGGGAAATCCTCTTATGAATGAAGATACTGTTGCTCAGAAAATGAGTTGTTCTCCTCAAATTGACTGTGTGATCACATGGCCAAGGACAGCACCAATACTCAAGTCATTGAACATGGAGAATTCTAGTCAGAGCTTACTTGGATCCTTCACTTCATGTTCTAGTGTCTTTAGTATGGGAAGGTACTCTGTAGGCCACTAGAAGGCAAATGCAAATCCCAACCCTGCCATAAAATCTCCTGCAGCAGATAGAAACAGATAAACAGACTCACAGACAAATATTGCACAGAGAAAGAGACACTGGAACACATAGCTGACAATGATCTTAATCAAATCCTTCCCCAACTCCCACCATCAAATCATAGAGGAGGAGGAGGCAGAAAGAGTGTAAGATCCATGGGAGCTGGAGTATACCAATACAAGTCCCTTTGAATTAACTGAGCAAACTTCATATGGCATCCTAGAGACTGAAGCAGCAAGAACAGACCCTACATTGGTCTGTATGAGATCATCTGTATGTATATTATAGTTTTCAGCTTAGAAATGTTATGGGACTACTGAATACATTAATGAGTGGGACTCTCATTCTTCTGACTGCTCTTAGAACTTTTTATGTTTTGTTGGGTTCCCTTTTTCAGCTTTGATATAATGATTTTTGGTTTTATTATATATTATTTTGTCAAAAAAGAAAAAAAAACAGATACCATGTGGACTTTAGTTAAGAAAATTGTAGCAACATTTACTGAGAATTAAAGCAACATTTCCTTTTCTTTTTTTCTTTTTCTTTTTTTTCTTTTTCTTTTTTTCCTTTTTTTCTTTTTTTTTTTTTTTTTTTTCAAGACAGAGTTTCTCTGTATAGCCCTGGCTGTCCTGGAACTCACTTGTAGACCAGGCTGGTCTTGAACTCAGAAATCGGCTTGCCTCTACCTCCCAGGAGCTGGGATTAAAGACATGTGCCATCACTGCCTGAATTAAAGCAAGATTTTATAAATAAAATTCCATGGATACTATTAACTAGGCATTGGTGAATTTCCAGTAGGATATTTAAACGTTTTCTGAAAATTTAAATATATTCTGAGGTATAGTTTTTGTTTTTGTTTTTTTTTAAATGGTGAAATCACAACATCCAAGAGAACTTACACTAAACCATTATTTTATTTTATGTTTTGACTTCCAGATAGAATTGTTTACTTCTATTCCAGAGCAAAGTTGCTGGGTAATTTTTACCTTTAAAAGCTGGCAACAAAACCATTCCTGGTGGAGGCGAGTGGCTTAAATTTCACATTTTCAACATAAGCCATAGCTCCTGGCACCCAGATGCACATGCAACACAAATAAAGCACTGTGATTCTGTAAACTGAGTAGGATGTAACTCTAAATGGTCAGTTTACTGTGCACAGCTACAGGAAATTGGCTGCTTCCTGAAGAAAATCATCTAAGTAATTCTTATGAGACAAATTCAATTCTCTTTGGAGCAGGTTCTCATTCTTCAAAGGGAGTAGGAACAGGTTCTGAGGAGGCTGTTTCCTTTTTGGAAGCCATAATTTTAAGTATCCTGTATTTTTCTCTCCCCTCCATTTTGTTGCTGACAGTAGTTAGTCTGTGTGGAGAGCATTAAGCAGAATGTGAGGCTGCCCAGTATAGCTAAAGTTGCATATCTTCCAGGTTGTTAATTTTCTACCCATCTTATTATTGTGATGTATTACTTTTAGCCCAACTTTGTTTTCAAATTATTTATAGAATTAAAATCTATTCCCAAGAGTTACACTGTATCTAGAACTGTGTGAAGGCTTTAAGCACAATTATTATCCTGTAATTTGATCTCTAAGTAGCATTCTCTCATGGGAACTCAGTTATGAGCATGAACATCCTAGTTGAGAAAGTTGAATTAACTTGTTCAAGATCACATATCTGTAGATGACTTAGCCATGACTGTGCCTCTTGTAAATGACTTCATTGTCCCTTTGCACTTGTGTAGTAGTTTCTTCCAATTGAAACATTCTTTTTTAGATGGAAGAAGAATGCTCACTAAACTAAGAAGTAAAAGAATTTCACAAGTCTCAGAAAATCTGAAGGTAACAAGTTTAAAATGCCCATTCCTAAATTTGCTGATGTAGTAAAGGGAGGTGGAGAGAGGAGAGCCTACTGCTGACCTATCTAAATGGCCTGAAGATCAAGCAGAGCTGTCTAGGGTTGCCGATGTGTGAGTGGTAACCCATGTTGAGTCAGGTTGTTTTGGTGATAGAGTTGACTTTGAATAGTCCCTGATTTTATCAGTAACTCCTATCTATACGCCCAGTAAAGGTAGTAGATCACCAATTTGGACTTTCTTAATATTAATTTTTTGGCCTATTGCTGGATTTAAGATTTAAAAAGACTCAAGCCATTTCCAGCATTTTCTCTGTCTCCAGCTTATAGAAGATATAATCTCCGGTCACTTCTACAACCATAAGTTTACATGTCTTTGTTCCACTGTCACAGACTCTATCCTTCTGTAACCAACACAAAATTAGACAGTTTTATAAGTTACCTTGCTCATGATGTCTGATCACAGTAATAAAAATACAATCAATGTCTTTTCAATAAAATTATATATATATATGTATATATACATATATATCTTTATACATGCATGTTTGTGTGTGTGTGTGTGTGTGTGTGTGTACACATGCATGCACATGTATGTTTGTTTTGAAAGCTATACTATACAATTAAAACTGTAGTGGTCTAAATAGTCCTGTGAGATTACACTATTTTTTTCTATTCTGTTCTTATTCCTTATGGTTTCTTAAGTGAAGGTCAAAGGAACAAAGCAAACATTTGAGCTTGAACTGTTTATACAATGAAGTAGTCACTGTGACAAGTCTTATTTTCTAGTTGTATATCACTAGATATTGAAATAATACTTTCTGAAGAAAAAAAGTTTTATGAATAATATTCAGCACCAGATTGTTTGCATAGCTAACAGGGCAATGTGAGTATATTCAATGGAAAATATCTTTCTGTAGGAGTCTGGTAACTTATACAAAAAATAATACATGATTTTCAGTGACACTGACAGCTCCCTCATAATGTCCTATCTACCTAGCACTGGTAGGCATCCACATATTCACCTGCTCTGGAACTGACTAATCATTTTCTGTGTGCTATAATAACTCTCTTAAGAAAGGAGATTACATGTCTTCAAAGACAGAAAGATGTCAGAGGATGGATGAAGCAGATGCTTCTGTGTCTTCCAATAGCAGCAATTGCTCAAGAATTTTTGTCAGGTCATGCATTTTGTGATAGCAAAGAGTGAGAAAGTGTATTTTGAACATTATAGACATTATGAAAGAGAGTCATTACTACATAGCTCAGTAGTTATTCTATGGTAGTAGCTCAGAAGATACCATGCTTCAGAAATCAAAGAAAGTTATAAGGCATGGTAAATTAAAAAACTTATAAAATCATACTACTAGAATCTATATTAGTCACTAATTTTAGAAAAGGGTAAGTAGAGGAAGAGGAAGGGAGAATAGAGAGGAGAGAATAAAGGAAATATAGAAAACTGCATTCCATTTAGAAGATTGTCTAATAAATTGCTATGTATCTGAATGTTTTAAGCTAGTTTTATTTTATCACATTTCTGAAGGAGAAGCCAAGCCCATTGAAAAACAGGCCTCATTTTTTCTGACCTGCAGGACAGAGTTCCTCTTGCCTCTTCTAGTTTCTTGTATTTAAGGTAAATAGACTCCTTTGTTTGTAGACATAACCCTCCAGTGTGCTTCCACTGTTCCATGATGTTCCATGACTCTTCATGTCAACTTTTCTCATTATACATTGATGTCCAATTTTTTTTTATGTGGACACAAGTCTTATTCATTTAGTGACCCTCCCCTATTAGTAAGAGGATGTATTACAGTACCATTTCTAAATAAAATCACATTATGTGGTCATGAGGAATAGGACTTAATTCCATTTTCTAAAAAATAATCTACTCTAACTGGATTTTTGTACATTTTCACTGATTTCAGAAATATCTTCCATCATTAAACTGGAAGACGTACTGAAGGCAAAGAATAGCACATAGCTATGGGGAAAAATATCTGTGGGCATACATCACATAATTTTACATGTACAAATAATAAACTTTCAATTTGTAAACTGCTATATATTATGTGGAAGCACAGAAATAAAATGGAAGTCATTGATTTAGGGTAATTTATGTGCTGTCTGATTAAAGGATTTGGAGTAGAAGATCTGAAAATTAGACCATTCTATTATTATTTAACATTCTATCTTCAGTTTCTAGAACAGAGTTTCTCACAGAGACACCTCTTAAATTTCCATTGACCCAATCAATGAATAAATCGATGGAAATTTATCTTAGATAGTGAAAATATTGATAGAAACTAACTTGGAGATGCTCTTTTCAAATCCTATCCTACATACAAATTATAGGGTCTCTCATAGGTTTTCCTTCAGGGATCTGCATTTGTCTATACAATAAACAACCACTAACACTTTCAGAAAAAATAAATAAAATATACAGAATTAAGAGCACATAGTACTGTGTCTCCAGCTTAGTAAAATGTAAATCCAATTTTGTTTCATAAATGATACTTCTATTAGTCTAGGCCAGCACACAGTGATGGCACTGTTCTAAGAGCTGACAGTAGTGGCTCTATGCTCCTCCCTCTTGCAGAGACAGCCGCATCTTCTTGTGCAGTGTCAATCTCATCCCGTACAAAAAATGTTGAAGGTCGGTGTGAATGGATTTGGCCATATTGGACGCCTGATTGCCAGGGCTGCCTTCTGCTCTGCACTTGGCAAAGTAGATTGTTGACATCAATGACCCCTTCATTGACCTCAACTACATAGTCTACATGTTCCAGTATGACTCTACCCATGGCAAATTCCACGGCACAGTCAAGGCTGAGAATGAGAAGCTTGTCATCAACGGGAAGCCAATCTTTCAGGAGAAAGATCCCGCTTACATCAAATGGGGTGATGCTGGTTCTGAGTAAGTTGTGGAGTCTACTGGCACCTTCACCACCATGGAGAAGGCTGTGGCCCATTCGAAGGGTGGGGCCAAAAGGGTCATCATCTCTGCCCCTTCTGCTGATGCTCCCATGTTTGTGATGAGTGTGAGCCAAGAGAAATATGACAACTCACTCAAGATTTTCAGCAATGCATCGTGCACCACAAATTGCTAAGCCCCCTTGGCCAAAGTTATTCGTGACAACTTTGGCATTGTGGAAGGACTCATGACTACTGTCCATGCCATCATTGCCACTCAGAAGACTGTGGATGATCCCTCGGGAAAGCTGTGGTGTGATAGCTGTGGGGCTGCCTAGAACATCATCCCTGCATCTACTCGTGCTGCCAAGGCTGTGGGCAAGGTCATCCCAGAGCTAAATGGGAAGCTCACTGGCATGGCCTTCCATGTTCCTACCTGTAATGTATCTGTTGTGGATCTGGTACCACCTGGAGTAACCTGCCAAGTATGATGACATCAAGAAGGTGGTGAAGCAGGCATCTGAGGGCCCACTGAAGGGCATTCTGGGCTACACTGAGGACCAGGTTGTCTCCTGCGACTTCAACAGCAACACATACTCTTTCACCTTTGATGCTGAGGCTGGCATTGTTCTCAATGACAACTTTGTAAAGCTCATTTTAAGGTATGACAATGAAGACAGCAACAGCAACAGGGTGATAGACCTCATGGCCTACATGGCAGCCAAGAAGTAAGAAAACCTGGACCAAACACCCCAGCAAGTACACTGAGAGCAAGAAAGAGGCCTTCAGTTTGCTGAGGAGTCCCTACCCCAACACTGAGCATCTACCTCACAATTTCTGTCCCAGACCCCCATAATAACAGGAGAATCCTAGGAAGCCCTCCCTACACTCTTGAATACCATCAATAAAGTTCACTGCACCCCCCTCAAAAGAACTGACTCAAAAGAATAATTAAGAACCTTATCCTCAGAGAATGTTTCCATACATACTATGGGATATGAAGATAAACTATCTTAAACTTAAAAAAAAATCTTTATAGTTTCACAGAACCCAGGCTCACCTCAAGCTACCTATTTATCCTAAGTTGACCCATAACTGATGATCTCCTTGCCTCTACTTTCAAGATCTGAAATGCCTGATTCTCATGTCTCAATTTACAAAATCCTAGGGTCATAGTCATATACCACAATACCTGATTTTAGTATTAAGTATTATAATATTGTCCATAGTCAAAAGCCTTTCTCTCTAACTTCAGAGGCTTTTGACTAAAGCCATGTACAACATTAGGCTTTAACATCAAGCTTTAACATCAGTGTCTTATTAATTATAACCAAATGATTTGGACTATTAAATCATACATATAGGTGAATTTACCTGTTTATGTCTCTGACATTTACATTTCTTTTATGTCAATATACATAGCATCAAGAGATTTAATATAACTAAAAGATATTCAATATAGCATTATTTGAAATTGTTTACACATTTTATTCTAGCCTAGCATCAATCATCTTTATGAGCCACTTGTACAATTACTCTTGTATACCATTTCTTTAAGATCTCTAGATGTGTCCAGTGGTAGTGGCTCCTAATATTACTTCCACACTCAGGAGACAGAGGCAGGTAGATTTCTGTGAGTTCCAAACTAGTTTGATCTACAAAGCATGTTCTCAGACAGCCAGGGCTATAGAGAAACCCTATCTGGAAAAAGAATGAAAGAAAGGGAGGAATTAGGGAAGGAACAAATTAAGGAAGGAAGAGATCTCTAGGTCTTAATATCAATGAAAATGTATATATGTTATACTAATATAAATGTTGTCAGCATATGTACAACCAGCCAACAATATGCCAAAAATGAAATATAAGAAAAAACATGAGAAATAATACAGTGAAACCTGCCTCAGAAGACAAGGGTAGAGAAATCTACACTGGAGGATACTCAGAAATGTTTCTAGAATAAAAGGCTTGAAAGCTTCAGAAATGGAAGTTCTCTGAACCTTTCCATGTTCTATTTAACCTTCACTGCTGCATGCAGAAACAGCTATTCCTCTATTTCCATTCTTCTACTGATGTCCACAATCATCTTCCATTCTTATTCTTCCTTGTATATTTGTTATGAATTTTTATTGTTTTTAATGTCTCCTTCTTGGTTCTATGTTACAGAGAGGGCTCCTAAATTTTCTAGAAGAATCAGTGATTATCTTATTTTGTCAAAATTGCCAGCCTGAATTTAATAAAAGAAAAGTTTTTAGATCATTTTTAAAAGAAGGAAGTAGAATATTTTTTTCTTTTAGAGTTGATCACACCTGCACTTTAAGAGGCACATCAGAGACAGATGTCATTATCTGACTAGGAGCTTAGACAATGATCCTTAGACTGAAGGTGAGGAATCCTCATGGACCAGTATTCTAGGACTTCCCAACATTCCCGCATGTCATTGCACTTACTTTTCTAGCCTTCCAGTTCCTGTTCTATAAAGTATAAATAAGTATTCATTAACAAGAAATAATATGTAATACTAAATTACATGTAAACTATTTTCATGTTACTATAAACTTTGAGAAATCTATGACATTGTAGTACTAGACTTTATTATATTTTAAATTTTTATGCTAACTGAATCTAGCACTTTAATAGTTTGCCATTAATTGGTCTACACTCAGATCAAGATAGAGAAACTATAAATTAATCACAGGTCAATATTCTCAGATACACTCCTGCAATCAGTTTATACATTTCTTGGACTAGTAGGCAGATGGCCATTTGAAGATCCAATTAGCTGACCCAAAATCCCTTGAATATATGGACTGGTTCCCCTGAGGAAGGACTTTGATTGAAATATGTAAAAGTTTTACTGTTAGGATTTCCCCAGTTCTTATGAATCACAATTTCCTTTGCAGAGGGAAGTCTTTTTAGCCTTTCCAATCATAATAGCCCTCACCGCATAGGTCACAGACCCAATGTAATAGTTCTCCCAACTTCAAAGTGTATCTATCCATCAGGATTTTCCCCCCTGAGACACCCATGGTCTTTTACAAGGGTAACTGCATAATAGAGAAGAGGAAACAATTGGACTTTCTGAGGTCTAATATACTAGATACTGTTTATAAACTGATACTGTATCTAGGCAATGCCAAGAATCATTGTGGCCCTCAACTTAAAGAAGACACTTACAAAGGTCAGGTAATTAATGGTGATTTGGCTTAAATCCAATATACAATAGATCCAATGTGTTCCCACACTTAGTTATAAAATATATAATTGTGATAGATATACTTAGAAGTTGGCAGAATTGTCATATTGGTTCTTTGCCCTGTGCAGTAAGGGCTATTATGGTTGGAAACACTAAACAGAGTTGCCTCTGCTGAGAAAAGAGTGATTCAAAAACAGCATGGCATCCCTTAAGAAACTGTGGAAATCAGTTCCACTATTAAGGACTTGAAGAATAAAGGGTTGTGTGATTCCCATCATATCTCCTTTTAAGTCTCCTATCTTTCAGTTCAGAAAACAAATACTGGAAACTGTACATTCCTTGTTTGGTGTACTCTGGCCCACATACTAAGTGGGGACAGAATGATTGGAAATCTATTAACTTTGTGTGTGTGTGTGTGTGTGTGTGTGTGTGTGTGTGTGTCTTGAAACAGAAAAGGGATTCAATAGGTCTAGGATTCTGTGCAGGCTGCTGTACTATTTGGACAATATGATCCAGCAGATCTAATGGTACTTGAGGTGTCAATGACAGATAGAGATGCTGTTTGGAGCCTTTGTAGAACTTATAGTTGAATCACAGAACTTTGGAATTTTGGAGAAAAACTCTACCATCATCTGAAGACCCATAAAATAGAATGTCCATACCAGCAATATATTATCAAACGAAAATGGTATATATGTGACTAGGCAAGAGCAGGTCCAGAAAGCACAATGAAGCCACATGAAGAATGCACAAATACACAAATGCCTATGATTTCTATACCTTTTATAGTGTTGCCTGCTGCAAATATACAGCTAGAGCCTCAAGGGTTGGGCCCTATGATCTGTGGACTAAGATAGAGAGTAGGGCCTAGTTTATTGATATTTCTGCACATTATGTAGGCATCAACCAGAAGTGAGGAGCTGCACACTTCAGCACCTTGCTGGAACAACTAGGAAAAGCACTTGAAAAGTGAAATCTTCATGATAGGCAGAACTTACAAGCACTATAAATTGTCATATATTTTGTTTTGAAAGAGAAATAGGATGACGTGTGGTTGTTCACTGATTCATTGGCTAATCCAGTAGATTAATTGGATGGTCTGGAACTTGGGAAGAACATGATTTGAAAATTGTTGAGAAGTACATCTGCAGTTGAAGAATGTGGATAGATCTATCCAATAGATTAAGGATGTTAATATACCTGTGCGCTATGTAACTGTTCATCAAAAGGAAACTTCCAGTACTGGGATGGTGTTTCATTGGATTGAGTTGTTGGCCAAAAAGGTACTAGGGAAATCCCTTAAGAACACCAGCTACTGCCTTGTTGTACCATGAAGTTGCTGTGTGACCTCAGCCAACCATCAAGAAATGTATGTTATGTTACCCATGAGCCCATAAAATAGAATGTGCATAGTAACAATGTATTATCAAATGGAAATGGTATATACATGACCACGCAAGAGAAAGTCCAGAATGCACAATGAAGCCATATGAAGAATGCACAAATGTCTATGATTTCTATACTCGTTACAATATTATCTGCTTCAAGTGTACACCTAGAGCCTCATGGGATTCACAGAGATTGGAGTTGTAATCACCACAATTGAGTTCAAGGGTCTGTAGTAGGAACTTTACATATAAAATATAGTTTTCAGTTTAATACTTTTATGTGAGTCATAACTGTTTCAACAAGTGAGTTTCTTATTCTTTCATCTTCAAGGCACTGGGTTGCTCTGTACAAACTGACAGTAAGGGCCTCATTACTGATGATAACATGTAAACAACCCACTGAACATAAAGTGGTCAAGCTGGTACCTGCAAATAATCTTTCCCTCATCTTCTATTGTCTTTAACATGGAGATGTACTTTGCAGGCAACCAAAGAAAAACCTAAACATCAAACCATCCTCAAAACCTTTGACATATAATGGGTCAAATCTGCAAAATATGCTAGGGAAATAGTGGTACAAACATTGTGGGAGTAACCAACCAATGTCTCCTTTAACTTAAGGCCTACTTCATGTGTTAAAACCTATACCAGAAATTGCATGGATGATCAGGAACCAGGGACAAGAGATAGGATAAAACTAAATACTACCACTCAGAAAAAAAAAAACAATAAAATTCTACCTAATGATATCCTGCTATATTTATAGATTGATGTCTTCAGCCAACATCAGAAATGTTATCTCTTATTAAAAAAATAGAAAAATACAGAGACTTCCGCCACCAAACTAAGGAAAGAAAGAGAAAGAGAAGAGGAGGAGGAGGAGGAGG